>JAOVYV010000035.1:16704508-16715061 GCA_025674545.1 Hassar affinis | reverse complement strand
TTGCCGGCTGGGCACCGGCTCCCCCGTGACCCCTTAACTGGGAATAAGCGGTACAGAAAATGACTGACTGACTGACTAATGTGTAATGTCTCCCCTCCATCTGCCTTCTATATTATGATATTATAAACTGTAATAGAGGTACATGTGCCACAAAGACTCTGACTCATTTATAGTGCAATGTATAAAAGTTCAGTGTTTGGTTACTTGCACTAAATGCTGGAAACAAAGTAGTAGATCACCCGGGGAGTTCATAAATTGTATGAAATGATCATTTTACTCGGATGTGCTTCAGAACTGTGGCCTATGAGGGATCGTTTGGTGGGTATACAGTATACAGTATACAGTAAATTGTTGCATTTCTTTCCTAAACGCAATGTCACAATCATACTAATTCTTCATAAAGTGGATTGATTTCACCAAGACATCGGATTATCAGTGTGAACCGACAGCACGGCTGATATTACTAGTGGCGGTGTTATTAACAGGAGTAACTGTGTGACTGGGCTGCAGTTTAGCGCACTGCTGCTAAGGCTTAGCTTTAGCCCGGTGTCTCAGTGCGACGCTTAAAGCGGACCGGAGACGCGCCGCGACTGCAGTGGCTTCATCCTCAGCGGCACACGAACGCACAGAAAACACCGACACCGAGGTAATTCATTTGGCTGCATTTCAGAAATGGTGTTATCAACCTATTTAGACGCCATATAACCACAATTAATTCAACTCATTGCTCAAAATGGGTTTGTATCGTTAGATTATACATCCTTTGCGTCACCCCATTGAGCCAGACTGTCCAGCTTAGCCTAACTATCTAGCACTACGTCGGGTTTAGCTAGCGGGGTTTTTTAAAGCCAGGAATCTTGTTGTACCGTTTATTAAATAAAAAAAATAAAGTGAATCTTCAGTATAACACAGATGACCTGCGCGTTAATAATCGTTAGCTATGGAGCTGTTGGTGTTAGCGGAGATATTTGTTAGCATGCTAGTTCGTCTGAACTAGCCTGCAGATGTGTTTGTTAGCTCGGTTTTTTAATATCTAGGCGATCGGGCGTACGTGTCATCTTTTCTGGTTGTATGATTTGATAGGCGTGCCTTGCAACAGTGCAGTCATAGTAAAATACGACTAGAATAAATGATTACTTCAGGATGATGTGGCTGTACAAGAGGCTAGCTGGTATGGTTGCAACGGCGCTACATAGGACAAGGTTTCAGTCAGACACGGGCCATATTTCAGTTTCCCACAATGCTTTAGTCAGCACAACCGGAAACCGAGCCACGCCATGGCGGTGCGTTAGTGCTGGGTCGTGTGACACCTTGATCACGATGAATAGAGACTTTGACATCGACGGCTTCAGACAAAGCTGTGAGAGTGCTAAGCAGTGGCTGATCAGAAAGCGGTTTATAAGCAAACACATTGCAAACTATGACACGAGAGACAGAGATCGGCTGCTTGCTCTGTCCATGGTGTGGGTCAACCACGTGTTCATGGGATGCAGGTGGGTTCATCAGACTTTAAAGATGCGTTACAGATCAGATCATGGATTCAGATCAGATCCAGAGATCCAGAGCATGTCCTATGAAGCATTTTTGCTGTGAGCCCTGTTACTCCCTAACCCATGTTAGTGGTCAGCATGCTTTAGTGTGGACACTATAACCCAAAAGGACGTCAGTAAATGTATATAAATGCATGTTTTTTGCTCTATCTGGCAGCTATGGCCCACAACTGATGCAGAGGGTGCTTGAGATGGCAGAGGGGATTGATGTTGGCGAAATGCCCTCGTATGAACTAGTCTCAAGTGCTGAAGCAAAAAAGAGGCCCAATTCATCTGATGGAAGTAAGTCTGACAGGGCTCCTGATGTGGTTACTTCTACCAGTTTGCACTCTATTCACACACTTAAGAAGGTTGATCATGCCAAATACTGGTTGATTTCAGTGTTTTGTTTTTTACTTTTTTACTCTAAAGCACTCCACATCATAAATAGTCCCTTAATTAACACTTAAAGGTGCACTAGTCAGGACGAAGTCTTAGCAGTTAAGTAGGCAATGTACAACAATTATTAGACTTTTTTTTTTTTTTTTTTTTTTTTACACCTTGAACTTCTAGTTCCCGCCCATGTATACACTGCACACCCCAGGATCTGTAAGGATCTGTAACGGTCAGGCTATTGGACTATTTTCAAGGATTGTCAAGCCGTTCGACAAATGTGAGTCAACTCTTTTGAGTGACAAATATATGTTGTTGTTTTTTTTTTTGTTTTTTTTTGCCATATGACACGCAGATGTTGTTTAATTGCTCGCCTTTAGAGATGCTGCACAACTGCGGGGCAGCCTGGTCACAATAAAAAAAAGGGGGAAAGGCTATAAGCACTAATAAACGCTCGTTAGACCAGGAATCATGCTGCCATACAGGACAATTTATGATCCTGTTCACACCTTTAAACCACGTTTGGGGGTGTTTTGGGATGTGTAAGGCCACATCACATTTGCAGTGTGAACACAAATGCATCTTGGGACCGACTAATCGACTGCATCATTGCCGTAGCTGGAGAATATCTAATCACTAACTACGTATATACAAAATTATGTATGAAATCATTTCACATGTTGTCACTTGAGATGCATTCACAAAGTGTGAAAACCATATGTGAAGCAAGTGTGAACGGCTGCGTGTCTCGACTGTACACTTATGACTCAATCACCCAGGTGTGGAAGGGGTCAGTGATTGTTTTTAATATTCTACAGTCGGCACGCTTTTGTTTTTCTTGTAAATGATCGTATTTGAATGTTTCTGCAGACAAAGGCAAGGTGTATGTGCAGACAGAGTGCCTGTGGTGCACAGATCCATTTCTATTATAAGATGTGTTGCAGTGATTGTTAGGGGGGAAAGGCGATCATGAAGTAGCTGATGTCCGTACCCCAGAAATGCATGTACACCATGCTGGCTTTGTTTCCCACACAGCTCTAAGGGGAACAAATAAAAAATGGGTCTTGTATGGATTAGAGCTGTAGTTAGGCTGGAAAATGTGTTGAAATCTGGCAACCACACCTGTTGTATCAAAGGTATATTTAATATATACAGATTATATAAAGATTTTATTTCACTTTCACAGTGAACAAAAAAATGCCCCTCTGTATGTATACGTCTGGTCTAGAGTGTTTTTGTTATCCTGCTTTTCTTTGTAATTAGCTCCCATTTGTTTTTCAGCCCAACTGCCACTACTGCTGTTAGTTATTTAGCATCATTATCATCATTATCTGCACAGGAATTAGCTAGTGTCAGATACATTTTTTAAAGCCTCACTTTACATGGGTGTCTAAGTAATATAAACTTGATTTGTCACGAAAATCAGACCATTCAAACAGCTCAACCTGCATTTACTGACCTGACGATAAGGAACGTCGCTAACTCCTCATCCACGCCATCCTACTCACCAGTTACTCTATCTCGGAAAAGCACTGCCGGTGTTTATTCTAGTTTTAGTGCATTTCTTTTTGGAAGCACACTGTGTATTTTTGCTCACAGCAAAGGTATCTGACTGTGCTGAGTGCTTACCAGATTCTGCCATGTTTTCCATTACGAAAAGGCTGAGGTGGGGTGATGGGTGAAGAAGCTTTGGGGAGTGTCTATAAAAAGACTGACGGGAAACACAGTCAACCAGTCCACGTTGGACTGCAGGTTTCTCAATTACAAACGTGCACTGAAGCCATGTTCATGATTGTTTGGACGGGTTAAAATCAACTGTTGAACATCACTACATCACTCCATTTGTAGGCAATTCCACACAGTATTGGACTCCTTATTCTGCTACACTTAATTATGCTGCTTTTTCATTTAATTTTGTAAACTTTATTTAACCAAGTCACACCAAATATTGATTTGATTTAGATTTCTCTTTCCTTTCCTGCATTTTGTTAATTGATGAAAATAAACTATTACCACTTCCATGGTAAGTTGCATTGTCAGATTCCCACCTGCCTAAATACGTTTGCACCGTCCTATCTATCTATCTATCTATCTATCTATCTCTTTCTTTCTTTTGTGCTTTTTAAACCTATTCCAGATTTAGTCCCCCTTTTGCTGTTATCCGCCACTCTTCTGGGAAGCCTTGCCACTAGATTTTGGAGCGTGGCTATAGGGATTAGCACAGTGACATCACCCTCCATTGTCTGCCGAGGAGGTCTGGGGCGCAGTTTATACATTCCAGTTCATCCAGTTCAGGGCTGTTTGCAAGCTACTCAAGTTTTTCCCCTCCAAGCTTGGCAAATGTCTTCACTTTTTGCACAAGGACATTTTTCTTTACTTTTTTCTTTAAGCTGTAGACCCAAGTCAGGTCTCAGGTCACTTATGGTTGTCATCTTTGGCCATGCACATGTGTAAAGTTAAGCATGATAATAAGGGATGGAATAACCTTCAGATCATCAGACGTTTCCTTAATTTAATGCACCAAAGATTACAGATTCTTCACGAGTCCCAAATCTGGAGTCTGAGTGAAGTCTCAAGAGTTTTGTGGAAGAGTCTCAAAAGTTTAAAGGCTGTGTGTGCAGCTTGACTGAGACTCGAGTCCAAGTCGCAATAAGCAGTAATGGAGCATATTTAATCACTTCCTCCAAAAAATAGAGTCAATGCAGTACCAAGAGTAGGAGTTTAAAAATATTACGTACCAGTGACAATTAAAAATATCATGCAGAGAAAAGCCCTGACTCTCAAAATTCTTTGAATTTTGTTTTTGAATGTTCTGAGGCTTTAATGTGGGGATTTATAATCAATTATTGATGCTACCACGCTATGGTAACTAACATCATTGGGCAAAATGCCCACATAGGTGAATATGTGAGGCTTATTTGTTCAAATGAAATCAATTAACGTAGATCTACTATGGTGTTTAGAGTTTGTTTACATGCTTGAGTTATATCTGTACACATTTAATGAATAGTGTTGATTATACAATATATGATTATATTGTTATTTCATAGGGGTTTGATATTTGACTAGTACTTCTCCTGATAATGTTTATTTACACATGTTCTACGGTCATGTTGTCTATTGTCTGCACTAACTTGGCTGTATCTGAAAATAAATAAGAATTCCAATGCACTCCTTGCATATTGCCGGTGAAGCTTTGAATCTTGAATCTCATCATTGCTTGTTTGATATGACACAACAAATTTATAGGTAAGGATAAGAACTGAAATCATTTCTGTTGTTCATTTCAGGAGACGAACCCATGAGGAAGATGCCTGTGTCCAAATTTGGCCCGAGACCACGATTTGAGCCAGTACACTTTGTCAGTGGCAGCAGCAGCAGCACCAGTGGATTAGGCCGTGTGGATGAAAAAGAAAATGAGAAAGAGCGTAAGAGCGGGGAGGTGAATAGCATGAGGCAGAGGGAGCCAGACCAGCCACACAGCAGTAGCCAGGGTTATGGCCCTCCTCCCTCCTCATCATCATATGGTTTTGACGCTTGGGCTGATCGCAGAGGCAAGGACATGTCCTTCAGCAACAAGAGCGGTTTTGGTTATGCCAGCAGAGGACCCGGCTCAAACTTCATGGGAAAAATGCAGCAGGAATACACAGCAAGATATGAGGCACACAGTGCAAGACAGGCAAACTCGCCTCCTCAGTCAAGCCGATTTGATAGCTATGCAGGGGGAAGGCCTGGCCGCTGGGATTCTGGAAGGCATGGCTTGGGGTTTGGGCATAAAGATAGACCATCATCTAGCAAAGGTTTGACTAGAGCCTATGACAGCCCAAGCAGAGCCAGTCCTGGCCTGCTCCCAACACCAAATATGCCAACACCAGTTCCTCCAGCTACCGTGGATGAGAAACAAAGGTTAATTACCAGGGTTGTATCTGCTGTAGCAGTCGCACTCCGAGACCCTGAATTTATGGGCGGACCTGATGGCCCAAATTACAATTTCCTTCTCAGCCGCAGTATTCAGGCTTGTAAAACTAACCCCGAGTACATTTATGTTAATTTAAAAGATATTCCTCAGTCTGACCTTCCTAAGAACAAGAAAGTACCACCTGAGGGCTATGCGTGTGAACTGAGATGTTCAGGTGTGTACCTTGCAACAGGCTATTCTGGCAGCAAGAACGGTGCCAGGGACCGTGCATCAGAGCAGGCTGTGAAACTTTTCATGAAACCAGTGGAGGTCCGTGTAGTGCAGCGTCTGTATAAACGCAATTATGTCAACGACTTGGTAGTGTGCCAGTTCAACACACCCACCCCAGCCTTAGTTCCGCCTCTACGCAACCCAGAGGACAGCCCGCCACCCAGTACCAAGGGTCAGTATGTGCCTGATAAAAGCAAGCACTGGTCAGAGTTTGTCATAATGGAAAACGCCCATGATGCCATTTGCATCCTGAACAACTCTGCCGCTTATAACCGTATGAAAATTGACTATACCTTTGATCCAATACCTAACAGCAGTGCGTGGGTGTGTAGTGTATACTTGCAAGGTGAACTTTTGGCTCAAGCCAGAGGGACAAAGAAGGGCTCTAAACACACTGCGGCTGAGGAGGCTGTAAAAAAGCTCCGAATGAACCAGACAGTTCGTCAGCAGCAGGAACAACAGGAACAATACCAACAGCAGCAGCAGTTCTCTCAAGGACCCCCCAGTGCTGATCAGTTTGTTGGCAGTTTTGGCCAATATGGTGGACGAAAGAAACAGCTCAGTGAACTGGTTATTCTAGAAAACTCTGATAACGCCATTTGCATCATTAACGATACTGCGCAGTTCAACAAAGTGGCTGCAGACTACAAATTTACAGTGCTACCAGACCACCGCTGGAGGTGCGAGGTCTATATTGAGGGTCAGTTTGTGGCTGAAGGCATTGGTCCCAAAAAGACTGTTAAACACATTGCAGCTGAGGAGGCCATTGCCACGTTGAAACGTACTCAAGCAGTGGTGAAGTCAAACCTTAGGAAGGAGGGCAACATAGACGCCATTTCCCGAAATCAAATTATGGCTCGTTCTGGCGAGGAGGCCACACGACAGGAAATAAAAGAGGACAATATCGGTAACCAGTTGCTCCGCAAGATGGGCTGGACAGGTGGTGGGTTGGGTCGAGAGGGAGAAGGCATAGCCGAACCAATCATGGTCAAGGAGCAGTTTACTAGGGAAGGACTCGGTATGGACATGGATAAACATGGTCATCTGACAAAGCGTGACATTGAGGAAATCATACGTACTTATGCCTGTTCAGAGCGCCAGGATGACCTGCGATTCTCCACCGAGCTCAATAATGACGAGCGTAAGCAGATTCACCAGGTCTCTCAAAAATATGGGCTGCGGAGCAAATCTTATGGGCAGGGAAGACACCGCTTCCTTGTGGTTAGCCGGAGAGTGCAAAAGGATCAACTGATTGGTCAACTGCTGCAAGAGGGTCAGGTGGGACGATACGAGCTGGTAAAACCTCAGGCCTTTGAATGACTGGACCTCAGAGAACCCTACGTGTGACCGTGACTGAGTAGAGCATATGTACATGTTTGTCAGTGTCGAAAATGATTTAAAATGTATTTTTCAAAAAAAAAAAAGCGTGTCCTTAACATCAGTTTCTGTTAACGGCACACTCCTTCTCTCCCCCCTCATGTATTGCCATAGATTTTTAGGATTATAACTAATTTGAGCAAGGCACTATGTTGTACACAAGCTACTTACAAAGATACTCATATCTTGTATCCTGTCATTTTTATGGACATAAACTTTGGCAGTAAATTCTATGGCAGCATGTGCTATCAAACATTCCATTTTCAAGAAACTGAAACAGACAGCACTTCCTGTTCATGTGCTGGAGCATTTAAATGCTAAAAAAAAAAAAAAAAAAAAGTTAACGAATTAACACCATGAAAATAATTACTGTTTCACATTTGTCACATTACAGTCAGGTAACTATTGTTAGTGGTATTGTGAAGACCTAAAGTATCAATGAAAGCTAGTTATCGAAGCCATGTTCCCTAGACCAATGCCTGAGCAGCAGTTGTGCTTTCCTCACATATTTTTTTGAGATCTATTGTGTCTGCTTGTTATACATTAAAGGACTTAATCTGGTCACTGTTCTGTTTGTTAATTTAATTAAGTCACTCTGTACTCCCTCGGGTTAAGGAAGTCACCGAGATGAATCTACAATTTATTTACAAGAAGTGAGAAAATGTACATTGAATACAAGTACAAATCCAACTCATCTGGATGTGCATTTGAAAAAAATTACGACCTTAAGGAATTCAAATTAATATTGAAGAAAAGCAGACAGTATGCACAATGCACAGGCAGTGAAATACGTGATCCACAGGGGATCAGAAAAAAAATAGCACTCAAATTAGAGCTGAAGAAAATGGCCCAATAGTCATGCAGTTGGGACGTAACGAGTCAAAATCAATAATCTGGAAAATACATCATTACCACTATTTCATAGTTCAGATTCTAGGCTTGGGATAAAGGCTTCTGAAATTAAGACAGACATATCATTATTTGTCGTCGGTCTTTTATAAAAAAAAAAAAAAAAAGCACTTGTTTTATACACAATCTTAGAGAAACCAATACTTCAAATTAAAACATAATTAGCAGTTCCCAGAAAATATTAAAAAGAAAGAAGACATTTGTAGCACATCGGCCTCGTATATAAACTGTTTTCAGCTCATAAATGTGATAACATCTGTCATTTTTTAAAATAAAGAAATTTATACTGCCACTTCTTCCAAGACCACCTTGACATTACAACTGGACTGAGGTCAATAAAAAGAACAAGTATTCTGTAACAAATAGATAAAGAAACAACAAGATGCAAGCAGGGATCTTCAATAAAGCTTGATTCACTGGAACTCGCAACCTGAGCTTCCATTCACATCCAGTTAGTAATCTAACACACTCGGCTCACGGTGCAGGATCAAACCAAAACCAGACAGCGTGCGTTCGTGAGAAACTCCTGCACAGAGATCAAAGCTTTCACACACGAAGAAAAGCTTGGAACCTTGAGATGGCAAGGTACATTTTGGTTAAATTAAGAAACATCCTTGTCCACAAGCAGGGTTCAGCATGAAGAGGGAGGCCATGACACAACAGCACCCTAACAACCTTGCAACAGCTACAGAACAGACGACTCTACAGAGTAAGAAGAGTATTCAAAACATAATGTGTAAATATATATATATATATTTTTTTTTTAACGTGATGGTTTTCCTCTCAATAGCTGAGGCAGAGTATTGTCCATACGCTGTGTACTGTTTGGGGTCAACAATCCCGCCAGCTCTGTTCCACAATGGCAGAGACGCGCTTCTCATATTCTCGTTTGTTCTCCTGGTACAGCTGAGCTGCCTGGCTGTTGGCAGGACTGTTTGGGTTTGGCTCGTCCAATAGAGACTGTAGTGGGAGAAAATGTACATGTAAATCTTAAACACAAAGCAACCTTCATTATTTGAATACGTGACATTAGGCCGGGTTTATATTTGCTTTTCGTGGCTGCAGTGTGCATTCTGTTTTCACTCAACACGTTCAAGTATGAAAAATGGTTCATAAATAGTAGGGACAATGCCTCACACAATGTCCCCAAAAGACTGAAGGAGCCATTTCTCAAATTACACATTACTAATCTAATGCATGTTCTGGATCTTATAGATCAGGAACAAACGTGTTGCGGTGAAGTCGCTATACATTTTACAACTCGCCATGTAAACCTGTGGAACAAGGGTCTTTTGTTTCCAAAGTGCCAACTACTGGTTACAGATTTTCAATGTACAAAAGCTGTACACCAAGAACTCAGGCAGGCATGTGAGCAATGCCACTCACACTGCTGTGTCTGCATGCACGCGTGGAGGGTTACAGCAAGTATAACTCGGTCCTTCTGTGTTAAAGAGGAGTGTGCAGTTTTTGTTCTAAATACCTGTATAGAGGTTAAAATCGAAGAAACGTCATACGTAGGACTCCAGCGGTTCTGAAGAATGTCCAAACATATACTACCATCTGCATAAACTATACAAAGAAAAATTTCATTTACACACATTTTATACAGGCAAAAATATTTGTATTTGTTTATTGTACAAAGTGAGGCTTACCATTGGGGTGAAACATTTTAGATACAAATCGGACTGTGGGTGGTTTGTTCGGATACTCTTCTGTGAATTCTATTGTGAGTTTAAAAGTTCCTAGAAGACAGATGCATATAAAAAGAAATAAACCTACAACCCGGAACATCACACGGACCAGCAAATAAATGAAACCTAAATAAAACCGTCTTTGCAGAGAGAGAGAATTTTTGAGCACTTGAGACGAGAAGGAGTCTGATTTATTCACATCAAAAAGCATAGCGATTTGAGTTAAATTGTTAAATCCACTTCAGCTGCATGAATACAAGCTCCCACTCCACAATTTACTCTCATGTATATCCAATTTACATGAAGCACCAAAAATCCCTCTGCAACGGCTCATTCAGCAGCAGTGGTGCAACTGAACATTTTCAGTTTTATGAATGTGGAGGGGGGCGGCGGCACGGTGGTGCAGTGGATAGCGCTGTCGCCTCACAGCAAGAAGGACCCGGGTTCGATCCCCGGGTGGGGCGA
>JAOVYV010000035.1:16689332-16700912 GCA_025674545.1 Hassar affinis | reverse complement strand
CCCTACACCATACTAATAAATTATTGTGGTCTAAAATGACAGGTGTTTCAGTTTCATTGTCTAACCCCTGTACATTTATCTCATTTTATACAGCTGAGCCATTGAGGGTTAAGGGCCTTACTCAGGGGCCCAGCAGTGACAGCTTGGTGGTGCTGGGGCTTGAACCCCTAATCTTCTATTCAGTAACCCAACACCCCACATGGATATAGAGAATAATGTGTCTGCTGACTAATAACGAGTTGACTACATGCTGCCAGGTAGACAACTGACTGTAGGTCCTGTTAATCACAGGTTGATCAGTCATGCTTACCCAAAAATGACAGCGTTCCAGACCATGATGTTATTTTCTGACGGGGCTCCGCTAACTCCTGCTGGAGGATCCTCCTGCAGTCTGAAAAACAAGTTGAGAACAGAAACTCCATGACACTGAACAGAGAGACGATATTATTTCTAACAGGTTTACCAACTAGAAATCTTTAGACCGCCGATATCCTATATTTCCTAAACAGATTTCCTATTCCATGTCATTAAAAAGCCGCCATATTTGATCGAACAGGAAACAGTACTAGCAAGCTAAAGCTAAAGCTATCGACAGCCCTCCCTCAAAACAACCGAGGCCCCGTTTTTTTGTTTTTTTTTCACCGCTTACCGTTTAAAATCCCTCATTAAACGCCGTCGTGCTGGGGTAGACATCTTGCTTAATTTGAAAACAAAAACCTAATCATAAGGTACTGCCGTGAGTTGTTTTGTATCCGGATAAAATATAGGTTTTTCTGGCGTTCAGTCGGCGGCGACTCGCGGTAACATTCAGCTTAGCTTTCTGCTAGCGAGCGTCGCCTCCCTCCCTGCCTGCCTGCTGTCTGAACTTGTGTAAGGTAGCCGCTTAGGACTGGACCGTACCATTTCACTAGGAGTGCGGGGAGGGGGCAGGTTTAAAGACTTAACGCAAATCACGTTATATACGGGTGAAAGTAACTTGAGTGTATTTGTTTGTTTGTTAGTACAATCGAATTGCTTTTAATGAACTTCATAGTCATAATCATGATTTAGTGATGTTTACACTGTCTCCCGTCTGCTATCATGCACCCACACATACCCGCGACATGAGAAGGAGCCCCAATAATATGGGCGCCCCGTTTCCTTTTACTTCATCCATTTACTGTTTCATCGACAAAGTCGATTTTGAATTTAATATTTAATATACGATATATTGAAAACACTGAAACACTAAAACGTAGAAGCTTTAATTAAAGATGAGGTGTCAAGTCACACAATACAAATAAATTATAGTCAAGTACAAATATATTTGCATATTAACAAAGTTATTGTTATTTCTCCCGGCTGCTACAGTTTAATGGAGATGAAAATAATGAATATGAGCTCCAAGGGCAGACTTTTAGTTAATAAAGCTGCTAAAAAATGACAATTTAATTTATGGTTTATTTAAATAATTTATTTATTTTATGAATGTATTCATTTTGGTGCCTTAAAAGGGTGAACCTTATATAAAAAGTGCTACACTCTGTATAATTCAAATAAAATTATACCCTCAAATTAAAAGGCTGCACTTTAAACTCATATGTTTACAGTTCACACAAAAGTTCACACATTTTTTTGGAGGGTTTCTGAAATTAACGGGGGGGGGGGGGGGGGGGCACACCTAATATTTGGTGAAATGTCCCTTAGCAAGTTGCACCTTGCCAATAGCCATCAACAAGCTTGTTCTGGTTGGATATTTGACCACTCCTCTTGGCAGAACTGGTATACTTCAGTCAAAGGAGCTCAACACAGATCTGTTAAAGATGGTTTTATATTAGCACAAGAATATGTGTGTAATATGTGTGTAAGTGTAAGTTTTTGCATAGTGTAACCATTTTTCCAAGCTCTGGAAGAAGACTCACACTGTCATACTCATCTGAGAGCAAATTAGTTCTGATTGTCAGGAACAAACCAAGAACCCCAAGGCACAGGCCTACCATGACATACAAGTTGCTGGACCACTAGTGTTACTGTCTACAGCCAAGCAAGATTTACATCACCGTGGACTGACAGGCTGCCATGCAAGAAAGAAGCCCCTGCTTCAAAATCAACATCCTTGAAGCTTGACTACAGTTTGTAGCTGACCACATGGCCTTCTAAAGAAATATTTTATGGTCAGCTGAGACAAAGTTTGAGTTGTTTGGCCACAATGACCAGAGGTATGTTTGGAGAAGTAAAGGTGAGACATTCAGCCCTAAGTACACTGTACCATGGTTAAGCATGGTGGTGGTAGCATCATGCTTTTTCTGCCAGTAGAACTGGTAGCTTGTCCAAAGTCTATGGAATAATGAAGAAGAACCTCAGAATTCTTCAGAATAACCTCAGATGGTTGAAACGTGACCAAAATTGGGTGTTCTAACAGCACAATGTGCCCAAACACACATCAAAGCTGGTTGTGAAATAGACAAAGCAGGCTAACAAACTTATGTGGACTGTGCTTAAAAGTCAGGTCTGTGCCATGAAACCAACAAATTTAACTGAACACCACTAATTCTACTAAGAAGAGTGGACAAATATCCAACCAGAATTCTACCAGAAACTTGCTAATGGCTACCAAAACAACTGGTTAAGGTGCAACTTGCTAAGAGATATTTAACCAAATATTAGGGTTGTATGTATAATTTTGTAAGTGTAAACTCAAAAAATTAAAACATGTTTACCAACTTCTTGTTTTTTCTATGAAAGATATGTTCTACACACATTCTGCCCCAGAAAAAGAACAGTACAAAAAAAATAATTGAAAGCCCAATACTGCACACTACTATCCTGTGACAGACAACTATAATTACTAAATAATTACTGTTATAATTAACAATTAACAAACTTTGTCAATGTACAAATATTCATATACATTACTGTATATAATGCATAATAATTTTTTACATTGAGCATAAAGTGCACTTAGGATTGCATGGTGATGCAGTGGGTACCATTGATGCCTCACACATACTGGGTCTCTAGTTCAATCCCAAGCTCAGGTTCTCCCTGTGTTTGCATGGGCTTCATCCATGTTCTGTATTTAGGCAGACTGGCTAAGCTAAATTCTACCTAGCTGTGAATGAGTGTGTGTATGTGTGTGCATAGTGCCTTTGAACAGACCCATCAAGTGTATATTCCTGCCTTGTACCCAATGTTCCTGATGTAGATAAGAGATACCTGGATAAAGCTGTTACTGAAAATGAATGATGAATGAACAGGTGCAATGTATTTTAAGAAATCAATACTGCCTTCTACAACAATTAACCAAGTTGTGCAATCCATGTCCAAGAGCTGGCAGAGAGACACTGCTGGGACATTGAACAACATCCGTAATAGGAGGTATATTCTGTTTTTGACAAAAGTCTCTCACAAAAAATAAATTATATAAAATTAGACATCTAATCTAGGCATCTAATTAACACTTAAAACTGTCCATTTAGATTAAAAAAAGGCTTCACATTTGGCACAGACATCACATTAACAACCCAGTTCTCCAGGCAAAAACTCTCTCAACAGATACAGCAGCAAAATCTAGAAAAACAAACAGGAGAAATTAGAAAGTTGTAAAAATAAATAAAATACTGATTATGTAGCCTTGCAACATGCACAGTCTCACTCACATAAACCAGCTTCTTGTTTTCTTCTACATTCTGAAAGATCTTGAAAATGCTCTCCACATTGGCTTTGTTGATGATTGCCAAGCCTTCAACTATTAAAACATGAGGCAGCAATAAATTTTAAATCAGTTCAAATACAAGATAAAATATTGCAATACCTACACTTGGAAATCATGATCTGCATTGCTTTCTGCTTGGTCTCATTCTTCTTGTCACTGCTTTGAGGTAGAGGCTGTGGTACAGCCTTTTCAGGCCATATGTTCTCACAAAGGCTATCAATGTAGGTGGCAATCTGAGCTTCTGAAGGATTCATCTTTTTCAAAAAAGCATTCACTTTCCTAAGGAGATGCAAACAGAGGTTCTGGATGTAGGAACAAAAAAATTCACAGTAGTGCTGCTGGAGTTTTTAAACACCTCAGTGTCACTGCTGGACTGAAAATAGTCCACCAACCAAAAGGCAGCATCCTGTAAGCACTGATGAAGCATTAGAGAATGACTAATACAAACTGTGCAACAACAGATGAGCTACTGTCTCTGACTTTACATCTACAGGGTGGAACCATATAGCAGATACTGTATACATACATACATATACAGTGGCTTGCAAAAGTATTCATACCCCTTGAACTTTTCCATATTTTGTCACATTACATCCACAAACATAAATATCATTGGAATTTAATGTGAAAGACCAACACAAAGTGGTATACAATTGTGAAGTGGAAAGAAAATTATACGATTCAAAACATTTTTTACGAATAAAAAACTGAAAAGTGCAGTGTGCAAAAGTATTCAGCCTCCTTTTCTCTGAGTGCAACCAATTGCATTCAGAAGTTGCCTGATGACTGCTAATGATTAAAAAGTGTCCACCTGTGTCTAATATAATCTCAGTACAAATACAGCTGCTCTGTGATGGCCTCAGAGGTTGGTTAAGAAAATATTGGGGAGTAAACAGCATCCAGACAGGTCAGGAATAAGATTGTGGAGAAGTATACAGCAGGCTTAGGCTATAAAAAGATTTCCCAAGCTTTGAACATCTCACGGAGCACTGTTCAATCCATTATCCAGAAATGGAAAGAGTATGGCACAACTGTAAACCTACCAAGACAAGGCCGTCCACCTAAACGTACAGGCCGAACAAGGAGAGCACTGAGATGCAGCCAAGAGGCCCATGGTGACTCTGGAGGAAATGCAGAGATCCACAGCTCAGGTGGGGAATCTGTCCACAGGACAACTATTAGTCATGCACTGCACAATGGTGGTCTTTAGGGAAGAGTGGCAAGAAGAAAGCCATTGTTAAAAGAAAACCATAAAAATTCCAATTTTCAGTTTGCCAGAAGCCATGTTGGGGACACAGCATACATGTGGAACAAGGTGCTTTGGTCAGATAAGACCAAAATTGAACTTTGGCCAAAATACAAAACGCTATGTGTGGTGGAGAATTAACACTGCACATCACTCTGAACACACCATACCCACTGTCAAATATGGTGGTGGCAGCATCATGCTCTGGGGCTGCTTCTCTGGTGGAGACATACCCTAAAAGACTTGCAGCTGTAACTGCAGCAAAAGGTGGTTCCACAAAGTACTGACTCAAGGGGGCTGAATACTTTCACACACCACACTTTTCAGTTTTTTATTCGTAAAAAATGTTTTGAATCATGTATAATTTTCTTTCCACTTCACAATTGTATACAACTTTGTGTTGGTCTAAATTAAATTTAACATAAATATATTTATGTTTGTGGTTGTAATGTGACAAAATATGGAAAAATTCAAGGGGTATGAATACTTTTGCAAGCCACTGTACATATTTACATACATACACTGTTTGAGATACTGGATTTCTGATTTTCATGAACTGAAAGGCATAATGATCAAAATAATGATCATAATAACACAAAAGGCTAGAAATAAGTAACTTCATATGTAATGAATATAAAATATGAGAGTTTACCTTTCTCAAATTAAAATATGAAAAAAAGGAACTTTTCCCACTATATTCAAATTTTTTGAGATGCACTAGTATGCAGCAAAATTATTAACTTTGAAGTAAAAGATAACGTCTTTTGCAACTCACTCATATATTTGAGCACAAACTAAGGCACAATACTGGCACTTCAATTCATTCATTCATCAATTCATCTTCTTGGCCGCTTATTCCTTTTCAGGGTTACGGGGGAGCCGTTGCCTAGCCAGCCACATAGGGCGCAAGGCAGGAACAACCCTAGACAGGGCGCCAATCCATCGCATTTCAATTAAAGAAGTATATTTAAATATAGAAACGGTAACTTACTTATTGATCAGTGGGGTGAAAGGTTTTACAACCGCCTTCATTAATATAAAGGTGTATGAATTTCCTGTAGAAAGAACATTTTATTCATAGGCATGTTACCAAAGCAATATTCAGCTCTAAAAGTATCTTGAAACAAGGATAATAAATTGCTTGTACAGAGCATAGGTGTATTAAAGGGCCACTACATTATAGCTATGTTAATTGGACACACTAACCTACCATAGGCACACTGCACAATTAATCCTAGTATGCCCGACTTCTCAGCACACTGTTACCCTGTCCATCGATGGACTGGATCAGAACAGGATCATTTATAGCACTACAGTGAGTAATGCACATTTATAAACATATCATATTCAGCTAGGATTTTTAAACACCTGAAGGTCCCTGCTGTCAATAGCAGTCCTGTAGATACTGACTACTGATAAAGAGTTTCAGCTACAGTTCTCAAAGTGGGGTCTGGAGACCTGGGAACCATTGATTTTAATTTTTTTACAGCAGCGAAAACCCCAACCTACCAGCATCAAATTTGCTATACTTATTACAGAGGTCTTATAGAATTGACAGGTCCCTGGGGCTTAATCTTTATGAAATTTAATGAACTAATTTCTGACTGTGGCCTCAAAGTACTAGCAAAATATATATATTTATAAGACTAAACAATGCACATCACTAATGTTTTGGACAAGGTGCTACTATTAAAACTTTAAAAGACATTCATTCTAAACTTACCAGAAATTTCCTTCAGTAAATCAAAAATCACTTTATTGGCCTCAGGGTGTTCCAAAGAGTTGGGCATTTTTTTCTCTCCTGATGGCTGACTCGGTGTCTCTTCTTCTTTCTCCTTCTTTTCAGGTTTGTGTGTTTCTGATGATTTTCTCTCAGGGACATTTTCCTCCTTGCTTATATTTCCATCATCATTGCAGAGGGAAACATCATCATTTGTACAATGGCTTGAACCATCGTCATTACTTTCAGATATGGCTGCAGGCTGTCGTTTATAATTATGGTCGAATCTAATGTATTTCATCTTGGTATAGCATGCTACATTTACATTAGGAGCAGGATTCATTTCAGGATGATCAAAGAGATTAGTCGTGTGGTCTGTGAGTTGTTTTTCATTTGTATAGGTGGACAACTGCTCAGTGGGTAAGTGTCCTCCATCTGCTTTCAAGGACCCATCTTCAGTTTCATTATCTTGTCTATCTAAGGTTTTGGTACTCATTGGTTGGGTAGCATCAAGTTCATGTTCAGGTGTTAATGTATTGCAGCCATAAATGTCTCCATGTTCCTTCTCATCCCCTTTGTGGTTACTAAGCTAGAAAATAAAGTTAGACTTTGCAGATTATCAGTGGCAAAACAATGAAGAAAAGACATTTTCAAACAATTACAAACTGGAAAAACCCATTTATTTAGGATATAGTTATACTCATACAACTTGATTAAGCTGACAGTTATGAATGAAGGTTAGATATCTGCTTCATTCATTCATCTGGCCAGCACTATGGTGGATCCAGAGCCTATCCAAGGAACACTGGGTGTGGGACACACCCTGAATGAGTCCATCACAGGGCACCATGCATACACACATTTTCAACTAGGGTAACATCTAATAGCTAACCCACTTACTGCCATGTTTTTGGGAGGTAGGAGGAAATCAGAAAACCCAGAGACAGGGAAGAGCATGCAACTCTTAGTATTGATCTGGGGACCTTGGAACTGTCAGGTGGCAATGCTAACAAAAAGATATCTATATCCAGAGTAGGCTTGATCAGTGATTCTCCAAAGCCAAAAAGAGGACTTGAGAGAAGAAGAGATAAGAAGGATGCTATAGATATTGAGAATCTAACAATGACTCAATATTTAAAAATAATATCTAAGTAATAAAGGGCACACAGCAAGAAGGGCCTGGGTTCAATTCCCCAGGCATGCAGCCAGGGTTCTTTCTGTGTGGAGTTTGTATGTTCTCCCTGTGTTTGCATGGGTTTCCTCCCACAGTCCAAAGATATGCTGGCAGGTGAATTGGAGATACTAAATTGCCCCTAGGTGTGAGTGTGTATGAATGTGTCTGCCTTTGTGTGTGTCTGCCTTGCAATGGACTGTTGACCTGTCCAGGGTGTTTCCCTGCTTTCTGCCCAATGAGTGCTGGAATAGTTTTCAGCACCCCCTGTGACCCAGTTGTAGGATAAGCAGCTTAGATAATGAATGAATGAATGAATTAATTAATCTAAATTATAAAATCAAAGCTGGGATTTTGTGATGCATTGAATAGTTTCCTAAAGAATCTAAAAATCAGGTATTGAATTTTACACTACTGCTATTAAGATTTAAGCAATAGAACACAATAACACACAGCCTCAAATGTTCTATTGCTTTTATACAACACTTTTTACAAAATAAAGAAACAAAATAGAATCAAAGAAGCCATGAATTTCATACGGACGATATGCTTTAATACTGACAATACTTTCTGAGAAAAAGTAGTTCCACAACAAATGAGTAGTTGCTATGCAGTGTAACAATTCCCTAGCCTGCCTTAACACAGTAAGTTATACAAGGCAATATGGCTTATATAAAACTACCAAGTCACATTAGTTTGAAAAGTGCAAATAAGCAAATTTGAAAGGAAAATGAAAAAAAAAACCCATTAAGACTTAAAAGATAGAATTGAGCTATTTGTTAAGGTTATTGAATTATTTTTCTCTGTTAATCTGTACACTTCTGTTCATTGTGCAGTTCACTATGTAGGATGTGCATTTGCAATACTGCCTAATTCATTCATTCATTCATTCATTTTCTTGACAGCGTATTCCTTTTAAGGGTCACAGGAGAGCCGGTAGAGTAAACTGAAATATGAACCTTCTTCACTTCCTTGCAGCTTTAAAAGAACTCGCATTGTCATGAGTGTAAATTTGTTTTTAAAGCTCTGAGTACATAGTTGAGTATATAATCAAAAATACAAAGCTACTGATTGTAGTGTGGTGATGCATTATTTCACCTGATCAAGATAAATCATGGGTATAGTCTGTGATCTAGTGCATCAGCTGTCATTCAGTCTGCATATTTACCTCATCATCGTCTTGACCTCCAGTGAGAAAGGATGCAATCCCACCCAAAAGGTCCCACACCCATCCATCATGCTCTTCTTCATGCTGTATCCAGTCAATTGGGCCAAGGAACTTGAACACAAGCTCAGAGTCACTAAGCTCTGCATTCTTCACTAGATCCTAAAGAAGTAGATGTGATAAATAGGTGTTTATGTAACAGTTATTTTTATTTGTATCCTACCATCAAATGTACTTAGCTTACTTGTAAGGAGCTTTGCAAAATTTCTCTTGCTTCCTCCATATTCCACTCTGTTTTAGGCTTCTCCACTATTGTCGATAATGAGGGCAGGTTAGTTCCTGTTTCCTAAAAAGATATTCAATGCTTCAGGATCCTAAAGTTCCAACTGATAAACCTCCCAAAGGTACAACAGCATGAAGGTTTTACAAGCCATGTCCATTTCTCACCTTGCACTGATTATAAAACTGGATTATGTCTGACTGGTTCTTTGTCACATCCCAATGGAGATTCTCAGGATTGTTGATTTCCTCCAAGTGAATTTTGTAGCACAACTCATTTCCTTCCAGCTGGACACAGAAGGGCCTTTGTGGTTAATAAGCAGAAAGCCAACAATGACTGTTAACTAACTAAAAAGCAATAGCCCATATTACGCTGGGGAGTACACAAATGACCACATTCTCTTGGCAGACATTAGCAACAGCATCTCTCTGACCAGTGTAATACTACTACTACTACTACTACTACTACTAATAATAATAATAATAATAATAATAATAATAATGGATGAACATTAATAATGGGCTTAAACATTCACAGCTCTAAGCATTTGCAAATACAAGTGCTCTTGTATGTGCAGGTTTTCCTTCCACTTAAGCAGGCGCCACACCTCATTTCACCTGTTTTTAATCACTGGATCATGACTTTCAGTAGTGTGAATGCCAACAAACAAATGAACAGTGATGTTTTATTTATTGATCATTTTTGCTAATGGAAACATATAAAGATCAAAAAGTGCTGGTCCCAAAAATCCTTGAGGGACTCCAAAAGACAAAATATGATGCTTGGATGACCAACGGCCAAGTGCAATGTAATATTCTCAGTAAATCAGAAAAAAACTGAAACCACTTTAAGATGGAGCTGGACAGGCCCACCCAGTGTTTTAATCAACTGCATAATATCTTATGATTAACTGTATCAAAGGCAGTGCTGAAATCTAAGAGGATCAGGTGACCCTTCTTATATAAATCGAGCCTACTCTTGCTGGATTCTCCTAAATCGCCACCCCAGTGCCCCTATAGACCAACCCTGCTGCACCCAAACAATATCTACACAGGTCCACTTCTACTGATGGATGGGGTAAATGGAATATATAAAAATGTGACTTACTGTAGAGACAGTAACTGCCCAATGTCCAACCCTCCACATCTCGTAGGACAGTTTAAATTCCATCCTCTCCTCCTGAAGTAAACTTGTAAGACTTACCACATCTGTCTCACACTAAGAACAAAAACAATCAAAGGCAATGACTCTTGAGCAGCCCTAATACCAATCTGCTTTTTTTAGTATTAATGTTATGTTTATCCTTACAGTATCAGAGATGGAGCCCTCATTGCTACTTGTACCATCACTCATTAATGCTGCAGGCGTTCGGACCGACACAGCCCCCTCTATTACTTCTTTCTCCTTCCTTTTTAATTTGGTTTTCTTCATCCTATCAAAAATCTTTGAAAGCTTCTGTTTTATTTTGTTTCCTGCATAATGACAAATAAAAGAAGAGTGTGAACAAATAAATTGATCATTTCAATAATTCAATTTATCACTTCATCATCAGGTTTAGTAAGTGTGTAGGCAAACACACAACAAACACTCTGGCCTTTCAGGACAAATGATATAGTGTCTATGGAATCTAATGTAATTTTAAAAGACAAGCCCACCTTTCTTTTTAACTTTGCCTTCTTTAGATGGATGTTCCTCTACCTCATCTTGCAGCCTGAGAAACATAATTCACTATTAAACTATATTAATTACTATTAAAACTAAATCAACAGAAAGACAGACTGTTTGTACCTAGATGTGGACATGAAACTTACATATCACTGTCCTTATTCGACTGTGAGGAAGGAATGCCACTTTCGGGGTCAGGCACTTCCTCTGTCGGTTTTTCTGAGGATGTCTGGTCTAGCTGAGAAATGATTAGGTGGTTCAAGTTGTCTGGGTCAGAGAGCAATGTCACAGCTTCCAGAACTGTAAACAAAGGTTGAACAGTAACTACATGTACTTAAAATAAAATAATATTTCTGTTACAGATAGTACTACATAGTGAAAACATACTTTGTGGAGGAAAAAAGTTACTTATCAATTACATATTACATATAAAAGTATCTAACAGCCTCAAAAGATGCCTCAGAAATGTTTCTAAATTTGATGTATACTAAACATTTACTAAACATTTTTTCTCTATATTTTAATTTCATCATTTGAATTTCACATACTAATAAGTACAATAATAACACCGCACAACAAAGTTTTTGCTTCTTGAACACTGTTAGGTGTTTCTTATAGATTTTTGGGTGCTGATCACGA
>JAOVYV010000035.1:16591588-16602223 GCA_025674545.1 Hassar affinis | reverse complement strand
TGGTCCAATTTAGCCATGAAACCTCCCACACTAAAATGACAGGTGTTTCAGTTTCATTGTCTAACCCCTGTACATAATAGCAACTATATTTAATGTACCAGGTTTCAAACCATTAAAACCATTATAATATTAGGTACTATTAGACACTTTTTGGTATTGGTTTGATCCGGTGAAATGTACTGTCATGACTGTCTGTCAGTAAAGAAAAGGGCAGAAATGATCAAGTCATGAACCATCGGGTAAGGAAGCATTACTAGCCATTTTTCTAGCCATAGAATAGTCTTATCTGTGCGTTATGTTGCTTAGCAACCAAAGTTTGTTAACAGGCAGCAGAACAATAGTTGTTTATTATGAATAATAACAGTAATACTAATGTAAATTACTTCTTGAAAACCGGATTTTAGAATATTGTTGCATATTGCATAACAGACCGTTAGTAATATGTTCCACCTGTTTGAGTGACTCGTTATCCTTTCCTACTTAACGCACAGTCCCGCAGGCACGCAACACTTAGAGCGCTAAAAGAGTACACAGAGTCTGTGTAGTACCCTATTAATAATGCTTTTAACTCATAATGCGTTTAAAAATGCCTTTAGGCTGATGCGACTGCCACTTTCATCCAGTTAACAAAAAAAAAAAGGGAGAGGAGGAAACCTACAGCTGAGTTAATTAAGGAAGAAATCTGTCTATGCATGAGTGGATGTGTTTAAGGAGTCTGGAAGCTACGATGGGGGATGGGGAGGGGGCTTTCTGGCCCACAAATTATCCTAATTTCACACCTGCCACTGACTCTATCCATGGACGGGTGAATGATGGATAGCAGAGAGGGAGAGGCAAGCCAAAAGAAAATGCCCTCTGCTTGCCCTTTCCATGCATATGATAGAGGAATAAAAAGAGGAAGGAAAAAAATCTTTTAAATGAATTCTTTTAGAACAGAAATAATCGTAATGTGTGTATATGTGCAGCGCAGCACGTATCGAACTGAAACGCATTAGATCTATGTTGTAATATATATTTAAACCCTGGCAGGAGATCAGAGCACTGGTTAAACATAAAGTTGTGAAATCTAAGAATATTTCTTTAGGCGTGCCTGCTTTCTATGAAAAGATGGATTTTAAAAAGTCACACTGAGCCGAACTAAAAACAAAGACACTTACGCCAGTTTTATCCGAACGTGTTTCTTTCGCTTCGGTTTTCCCCTCTCCCTTTTCCTCCCTTTCCTCGTCGGCCGGGGGTCTTGCCTGTAAGACAGGGACAGAGATTGATAAGTTCACTTAGTGTAAAGTTCCTGGCGACAGCAAAGACAAACGTCTCTAAATGGTATTTCGGTCATTGCTACAAACAGGCCTGATGCATCACAATGACAGATTTGAGTCTCATGCGGCTTTCTTTCTTAATTCCTGTGATTCCTCGTCTTCTTTTCGGGAGCTCTTGAGGGGCCAGTGGCCTAATTAAGCAAGAAAATGAATGTTCTGTTTCTCAACTCAGGAGGAGTTCTGGATTCTGACTTGCATCCAGCTTTGTAGACACAGGCCAGCTGGACACACACACACACATACGCACAGGGCCAAAAGAAATTCAGAAGAGTGAAGCCCCTACTCACTTCTTGCCAGGTCAACGTTGTCAAGTCAAATATAGAACAGATATAGAAAAGATATCAAGGGATGTTTTTCTTATATGACCGATGTAACATGAGAAACATCAGTTTTGTGAAAAGAATGTGACACTTTTAATTCTGTTTAATTCTGTTTAATTCTGCAGCCTTGACAGTTCATTACATTAACACTTTGACTCAATATGTATTACAATAGATTTTATAATCATTTGGGCAGACAGACTAGTTTAACACAGTTACAGTGTTACTTCAGTGTAGCTGACCAGAGCGCATGAAAGTGATGAAATGAGAAATGAGAAATGAGATCCGGACCAGGCTGGTGTGAACGTAGGGTGCTTTTGCTCACTACATTAACCGAGCATGCAGTTCCTTGTTGCAGCCAGGATCAGTGAGAAAGAAGAAGGGAATACATAAACAATAAATGTCTAATGCTACATAATATATACCTACAGCACATACCCTATACAATTCACACATGCACTCGCTCATACAGACACATCACTTACCTGGTTGGCTCTGTATGATCTGCTTTTGGCCTGAAAAAAAAAAAAAAACACACAATGACAAATGAATATGCAGAGATAAGACAGCAGCTCCTTCCACTCCTAAAGCTAGTGTTCAGAAACTACTAACAAGTTGGCTGAAACCTCTCAGTGCCTTGGGTGGTTAAACCCTAGCACTGTATACATAATGGCAAATCAATTATATCATCTTGTACAATTTTCAGTAAGTTAATAGTGCGTTTGATGGCTTCAGCATGGCGAGTCTTCGTGAAGACTCGGTTTCTAACAGAAGAAAAGCAGCACGAGGAATAAATCTAAATGACGCCCAGCTCTGCTCGCTCAACTGACCCTAATCCTAAACCTTAGCCCTGAAAGAGATTTTAATATGAATTGTACAAAATGACCCAATAAAGACTCAATACACAGAGCTCGGCAGGATGCCAGAAAAAGGGGCTTTTGGGATTACTTTGGGTTCCTTTTTTTTTTTTGCCTTGACATTATGCAAAGTGATGCCTATAGGGACAGAAGGTATTTATGCAAGTGACAGAGGAAGTCAGAGGAAGAGGGTTTGCCATGTGACCACGGTGAACCCTGCTTTGCTATTCAAAACCTATTCGTGCATTTTTGCTTGATAATCAAGTGTGTGGAATTACACACGGCATCACTGGATATGTTTTGCATTCAACATTTTATGAAGTCACAATAATATAATAATAATATATAATAACCGTATTAATAATGAACACTGAATCAAATGTATCGGCGCGTGTGCGTTATGTCCGTGTCTCAGTAAGCTGATTGTTGGAATGTGTTGGGACATGTGGCTCACCTGCACTCGCACTGCCTATGTTCTACGAAGGGTAACTGCACCAGTTCGTGCTTCATGTACGTAGTTTTCATAAGCTGTGGAGATTTCAAGAATCAGCATAAGAACACACAGAGGCATGCACACACACCCACCCAGAGACACAAAGCTCTGCATAATAATGACTCCATCTCCTATCCTCTCTCAAAACAGTACGTGACTGGAGTCCAATCCAACAATATCCATGACATAGGAGACTCTGTCCTAAATATGTATGAATGTCTCACACAGTGTGAGAGTGTATGTGTCTCTTTTCAAACACACTTTTGTTTCCAGCATATTGAGTGAGATTTTGAGATCTCACTTTAGGTGGAGACAGTTGGTGTGTGGGTGACTGTAACATAACACTTTATCTATTTCATCTACACATTTATGTCAGCTGTATACAATATGCTTATCTGTGTATTATAGTGTCTAGACTTCAAGCCATTTTCAAGGTTTTGTAAGTATAGTCAACTGACCACGTGTTGTGATCTTAAAAACATTTTCATTGTGCGTGTATTATTCTGACATACTCTGTACCATACTTACATACACTAGAATTAGATAATCAGAAAAGAAATATCGAAATGGGGAAAAACATCTAGTGATGTACCTCCATGGTGAGAGTATCCGTGTGTGAGGGGACGCATTCAAGTGCCTCATCACCGCAGCAGCCACCACAACGCCTCAGTGACACACACGATGGCAGGAAGAGGTGGTATGTCTCCCACGGGAATTCCTGCCACACCTCCACCAACGTCTCTCTAGGCTGGCAGCCGCTCCTCTGATACACATCCATCCATCTAATCACTGACAGGTGGAAAGGAAAGTGTAGTCAGTGAGACAGACAGTGCAACACGACTAAGTTAAGAGTGTGTCTAAAGGGTGCGATGAATAAGTTCAAGACTGGCGTGCATTTTACGTTTAATGGGGATCAATCCGAAAAATGATTTTCTGAATGAATGTATAAGGACGAGTACCTTGTCCTGATTCATCAGTCTGTGTGGGCTGCCACTGAGCTAGCTGGAGGAGAAGACACACATCCAGTCAGACATAACATACAACATGTACCGACAGCAACAATAACAAGAATTAAGCAGCATGGCTGACAGTTCAAATAAAATGTATTTTATTCCAATATATTTAGCTTGTGGAATCAGTAAAAAATTTAAAAAAATAAATAAAAAAATAAAAAAATAAAAAGGAAAAAAAAGAAATAAAGAAACAAAATGTAGCCAAAATTAAAACTGTAAAATATAAAAAATATAATAATAATAATAATAATAATAATAATAATAATAATAACCAGTTAAATGCTAAAATAAAAATAAAAAACATCTTATTTTAATCTGTGACTTGACAAATGGTAATTTAATGGTAATGTGTTCCCCAACAAAAGGCTATTTTACCACCAATAATATAACAGAGCCTCTAGAACCACTGACGTATTGATTAACAAAGCAACAAAAAATACGAGGATGTAATTAGAAGCCCACGCATTTGTTGTTCTTAGCTCAGAAACCACAGTCAGAACAACACACTGCCTGATCAATACTGTCAGCGTATACCTCATACACCAGTTTAATGACAGCGTACCGATGCCAAGAATGATGACAGAGCTGTGACCCGATAAAGAAGGCAAGATTACATCAGTCATGATCGCGATCTAAAACCCAATCTGAGAATGTGTTGAATGGATCCCATGTATTGGTGCGAGGTAAGATAAAAACAGGAAGTCAGTGCATGCCCACATGAACACTCCCCTCAGTACTGCTGGATCCACACTCTGACACAAGGTCACAGCTAGATGAGAGCAGACTTTGTACTACAACACACATACACAGACAGGCATACACATTAAAGTACAGTTTGCCTTTGCCCGAGTTGGGGGATGTTTTTGAGTAAATGAATGTGTTAATTCGAAATCTAATTCCAATGAATGGCTACTAACAATCGTAAAGTGGTGCTGAAAAGTGCATGCATGTTTGTTCATGTAAAAGTACCCATGCATAGATGTATTCAATCAACTATATGACAATTGATCTATGAATCTGTGTTGATATTTAAATGAATGCTCAGGTAGATTAATGATCTGTGTTAAAATTACAGAAATTCGGTGCAGACTAGTGCAACGTGGTACAGTGCTGAATCTGTTGAAACGGTACAAGAAGCCATCAGTGTTGCAATGAGATTGAAATATCAGTCAGTATCTCATCTCCATTTTTTGCCTTAGAATAACTGTGAAATGTGGCTGCCAAGCCTTAAGGACTGGCAGAATGGCTGGCACGGCCACACACTCCCACCCACATACACAAAGAAAGATCAACTCAGTCCTGCAAAGCCCATGCAGCAGCAGCAGCTCGGTTTGGCAATGTCAGCCCCCTCTCTAACACTCTTTGATGCCTGGCACATCATCTCAGGGCCTGCAGCTCTCTCTTTCCGATCGCCTCCACCCGCAGTTTGTCAGCCGGCCCTGCCCGTCCTCAAACACAGACACGCGGACGTGCCAGTGAGAGACCTTGAAACGCCGAACACTCCGTCTACACCATTTTCACATTTATTTCAGGGCAGGTGTGTATGTGTAAATATCTCCGGGAGACCGTTGCACAAAAAAAGTCAAGCATGGATAGCAGATGACATCACCATGGCCCCACTTGGTGATAACCGTGAGATTAACCCTTACATCATTAGTCTGATTGCTTGGATGGATCTGTGTGTGTGTGTAAGGACAACAAACAGAGGTGTAAACAGCTGAAAGCTTAATTAGCTGAAAGGTTGTGTCTGGGGCAGTGCATTACAGAACCTGCCCACTACATTAGGATATACAAGATGGACCTTAATTCAATAAGGGTCTCAGTTTACCTAAGAGAGGCTAATAAGAGAACAGAAAGTCACATTCAGTTATGGATACAGAATGTGTAGAAAGAATAAAGGCAGTGGTGTTTTTTTTTTAATACAGACTAAGAAAGATCGACCTCTAACAGGATTCTGCAGTGGCACTAGATGCTGCCATGAAGCACAGCACCCATTTCACGTAGACAGAGTACCCAGAATCACAGCGTCTCTAGTTAGGCAGCACTGACGCACAACCACGCAGGAAGCAACACACACACAAGCCCTCGGCTCTAATTTCGCCTCCTCAGCGCGTACGTACCGAAGCACAAACACGCTTTAGCCTGGTAAACTAGCGTTCCCTCAGCGGCGTGCGGCGCAGGCGGTCCTCGGTGTCGTTTACTCCGTGCTGGGCTTTAGAAAGTGAGCTAATGCGTGTGGAGTTTGCGCGCTCGTCTTCACATGCACAACCTTTGAGATGGCAAACGCCAATGACCGGGAGGTTATCTAAACCGCACATCGTCATAAAAGGTCTAAAAAAAAAAAAGCATTCATCATTAACTGAGCGCGCTGAAGAAAAATAAAAAAAAAAGAACAACACAGTAAAGACTTAAATAGATTTCACTTTGCTGGATTTCCAGGGATTTCAGGAACGCTGAATGTGTTCAAGGAGCGCTGCTGACTGACTGAAAAGTGCTATCGGATGTCAGGTTGTAGTGGGAGTGATAACCAGCAGCCTGGACTAACTTTACAGTGTTGAACCCCAGTCATTGTTAGTGATCTTACCGGTGCCTTGGCACAGTGCGTTGGCATTCTGGCGAGTGAGACGAACTGAAACATGCCGAGAATAACTTGTAGTGTTGTGCCCATTGTTCCTGTTGGCCAAGTAGATCCAAAATAGTTCTCCAAATTATACAGCAGGATCCCCGGGTCTTTGATTGCAGTCCTCTTTACTTTTCTCCTTTCCCAATTGTTTTAATGGATCCCCGAAAGCTAGACCATGATGCTGGTCTTCCCAAAGCCGTCGGGATCATTACAAAAGCACAAATCTGGCAAAGTTTCACATTCAGATCGCACTTATTCCTAGGTCTGCAGGAGGATAATTCACCGTTAGGGACACGCGGACGCCCCTCGGCTCTTTGTCACAGAAACAACCCCCGTGTCTGAGCGACCTCCAGTTAGTAATCAGAAGCAATCCCAGTGCCTGTCCAGTCACCCTGCGTAGTGAGGAGGTGGCGTGCGCCGTTATAATTCCACAGATCACAATTACCGGCTATTGCGAGCCCAGCCTATAGATAGAAATCCCGCTAGGAGAGCCCTCAGAGATATAGGCCACTGGGTAGTCTAATTATTACTAAGGGCTGTGTAGCTTACTGTCGCTAATTCCGCCGTGTTTGTTACTCCAAGGAGAAAAAATACATCCAAAACGGTGAAATCCTTCAAGGCTGCGAGGACGGTGTCCATGCCTGTTCTTCCACGCGTGCTGGCTTTTAAGAGCCGCTTCCCGTGACGCATCTCGCGGGAGCTCTGCTGTGTGTCCCGAGTCAAATCTCGCCCAGCACCACGCCACTCTTCTGCCGTGAGACGATGACGTTTATCCGGGTGCACTCCACGCGTTTCGTTTTTATTGCGCCCTATAAAATGTGAGATAAGGTCGTTAATAGAGGCAATAACACACGAAAATGTGAGCAAACAGGCCTGCGGGCTCGGTGGCTCTCTCTAGTCGTGTCCCCCCCGGTTCGCCTGTTTGCCCTTCAGCAGCTGAACTAGAAACGCGCGCGCTGCAACTCGACGCGTGTGTCTTTGCGAACTTTTCCCCCTCAGACTGTAGACCTTGCTCGCAGCCCGGCGCAGGTGTAATGCCCTCTCCCGTCAGCATACGCCTCAGCAATAATTAACTCCCACTCTGTCGCTTCAGTCTGAAGACCTTTATTTGTCTAGTTTGCTTCTGAAGTGAGAAATTGCCTTATAAAACCTTGCTCTGGCAACAGAACATACATACAGTATATAGAGGCTAATAAAAATCCCACTTCTCTCATTTTCTCGGTTTATTATTAAAAAAAATAATAATTCAGCATAACTGAATTGTAGGTTTATGCGTTTACCAGCAGAACCCTCCAGTGTTTAAGGCGAGCCCTCCCATTTCCTTTGCATGTGAAGCCCCCCGACGTCATTAAGTGTGTTTGGGTTATATGAAGCACAAACCTCATGGGGGATCACTGAATGCGGGCTGTTATCTCCTCTAAAGCTGAGTGACAACACAGCTTACTACCCACAATAATCCCTAAAGGCCCACTCAATGCAAACAGACAAGAATTGATAACCTATGCTTAACATCAGGGTCAGGGGAAATGTCTGTCTAATAAGCATGTCATTACTACAACAGACTCATGACTAAAGGTGTCAAATCAGCCTTACAGCTACAGCCAGTAGACTACATAGGCCCATGTAATGACCAACACAACAATACCCTTCAACATCCAATCGCCATCTCCTGACTCATTCCTGAGAGACGTTATCTCAGAGATCAGTCTGAGAAAAGAGCAGCACCTGCATATGGGCCTGTGCTCCTTATCAGCCTATCAGATCTGAACACGGCCTAGCTGAGGAGCTTCGAAGGCAAAAAGGCCCACAATGTCAACATCCAGGAACCCAGGAACGTTCCTGAATACATCTCCTACATCAGGTGCTTCAGCTGAACTATGTTCTTGAAAGTGACAAGTAAAGGTAGAGGCTGATATAATCTAAAAAAAATAAAACCAAGGGTATGGTATGATTTTGTAGAGGTGGCACCACACCTCAATCAAAGGAGCTGAGATAGCCTATGATTCATCATTTGTAATGTCGAAATCAGACATCCCGCTATACAGAGCTAACCATGCCTACTACTAAAGACAGTTACTTCTTTTGGGGATTTACCTGTTGCATTTTTTCCACACTTCTGGCCCATTTCTCCCAGGTGTGACACACACCTTAAATATTCATTGTTCAAACATGGACTTATAAGTTCTGGCTGTTAGATACGTTCACTCAGCAAACCATGATACCCGATATAGAGGAAAGAGCTGGCCCAAATGTTTCCCAACAGAGATTTCTGTTCTGGTATTGTATCTTCTAAGTATTTACACTGCACAAGCATTATTAATACATATATAATCAGCTTCTATTTGATTATATGCTCCTGTTACGCTTGAGCAATTGCTTCAGATAGCTCCACCTTGTTGGCTGAAATTCTGTGGTTCACTGAGTACGTGTGGCTCAGGGTCAGCAGATTCTACTTACCATACGACACTAGACATAGACAAAAAGACAGAAGCAAAGGACAAACAACAAGATGAAGAGGGATTACAGAAAAAAAACAATTAATAAAAAAAAGAATTAATAACAAATCTATTAATATTATTAACAATAAATAAATTAATAATAATAAAATACTCTTCTAAAAATCTCAAAATACTTTTATATTTTTATATTTAATATTTTACTTTTTTTCTTTTTGTAATCCTTGGTAATGTTTCTGACTCAGAATTCCCTACATATACCAATCAGCCATAACATTATGCTTATAACCACCTGCCACATATTAAATAGGTGCTTCTCTTGCCACCAAAACAGCTCTGACCTATTGAGGCGTGGACTCCACTAGACCTCTGAGGGTGTGCTGTGGTATCTGGCACCAAGCCGTCAGTAGCGGATCTTTTAGTTCCTGTAAGTTGTGAGGTGGGGCCTCCGTGGATTGGACTTGTTTGTCTAGCACATCCAACAGATGATTGATTGGTTTGAGCTTTAGAGAATTTGGAGAGCAAGTTAACACCTCAAAGTCATTGGTGTATTCCTCAAGCCATCCTTGAACCATTTTTGAAGTCTGTCAGGACGCATTATCTTGCTGAAAGAGGCCTTGGACATCAGGGAATACCATTCCATAAGGGGTGTACTTGTCTGCAACAATGTTTAGGTAGGTGGTACGTGTCAAAGTAACATCCACATGAATAGCAGGACCCATGGATATCTAGCAGAACACTGCCCAGAGCATCACACTGACTCCAATGCTTGTCTTTTTCCCATAGTGCATTCTGGTGCCATCTCTTCCCCAGGTATGTGGTACATCCACACACCCAGCTGCCCATATGATGTAAAAGAACGTGTGGCCACCAACTTCCATTGCTCCGTTGTCCAGTGCTGATGTTCAAGGGCCCATTGTGGATGTAGGACACCCTTCTATCATAATCAGCATTAACTTTTTCAGCAATATGAGCTACAGAAGCTCTTCTGTGGGATCGGACAACATGGGTTCCCCTCATGCATCAATGAGTCTTGGCTGTTTATCTGTTTTCATTCCCTGGACCACTTTTGGTAGGTCCTGATCACTGCAGACCTGAAACATCCCACAAGAGCTGCAGTATTGGAGTCTAGAACATCACAATTTGGCCCTTGCCAAAGTCACTTACACTTGCCCATTTTTTCTGATTCCAACACATCAACTTCAAGGACAAAACAAGGATAAAATGCTAATTTACCCACCCACTTCCAGGTGCCATTGCAATGAGATAATCAATGTTATTCACTTCACCTCTCAGTGGTCATGATGTTCTTGACTGATCGGTGTATCTTCCTTTCCTGATCAATACTAGAAGCTGTTTCAAGCAAACCAGAGTATTTGATAGGTTTTCCACATCACACAAGCATTTACGTAATTGGCACTTGGTGCTTTCTTAAACATTAGAGTATACAGACTAGCTTGTGTCACCATTAGTATAAACCCTAATATACAGGGGTTAGACAATGAAACTGAAACACCTGTCATTTTAGTGTGGGAGGTTTCATGGCTAAATTGGACC
>JAOVYV010000035.1:16488057-16505615 GCA_025674545.1 Hassar affinis | reverse complement strand
TCCTGCCCTTGCGCTCAGAGTTTCCGGCTGGGCACCGGCTCCCCCGTGACCCCGTAACTGGGAATAAGCGGTACAGATAATGACTGACTGACTCCCATTCGTTCTATGGAAGAATGGGAGTCAATGTTGGTCCTTATTTAAGGCAGGAGGGTAGTAAGTGTTGTACATGATGGTTATAGTGCATTTCCTTCTGAAATACTGGGGAAAATGGGCCATTCCATACAATGCTATGATGAAGAACATACTTTAAATAAATAGGTTTATTCAAGTTTATAAACTTATTGGAAAGGGAAAAACATATAGAGACACCCAGCAAATTATATGCTGCTTAGCTAAAATGATTTCAAATACCTTGAGGTGGCAACCAAAACCTGAAAGATGCAGAAGGAAGCGGGGAACTACTGCTCGAATGGATTGAAGAATATCCAAAATGGCAGACACTCAGCCAGTGATCACCTCCAAAAAGATCCAAGGAGATGTGAAGTTACCAGTGATTACTGCTACAATCAGAAGACGATGAAGTGAAGCCAAGTTACCACCAAGAACTCCCTGCAAAGTCCCGTTGTTGAAATAAAGACATGTCCTGAATAGGTTAAAAAAAGGAACACACTGACTGGCCCAAAGAGAAATGGTGCAACATTTTGTGGACTGATGAAAGGGAATTTTTCTTTTTGAGTTGAGTAGTTGCAGACAGCAGGTCAGACGACCCCAACTGAATTCAAGCTGCAGTACACGGTGATGGCGCAAAAATCATGATATAGGGACGCATCTCATACCATGCTATGGGGCCTATTTAAAACTTGAGGTCCTCACGATGCCCTGTGCTGAAGAAGAAACGTCCTTAAAATGGGTGTTTCAACATGAAAATGACCCAAAACACACAAAACAATATCTTGGTTACAGACAAACAGGACTGAGGTAATGGAGTGGCCAGCCCAATCCCCTGACCTCAATCATACAGAGAACTTATGGGATGACATGGCAAAAATGTGATTTTTGAGGCAAATCCCAAAAATGCAGAAGAACTGTGGAATGTAGTCCAATCAGTCTGGACTGGAATACCCGTGTCAGAAGTTGGCCGACTCCATGCCACACAGATGTCAAGCAGTTCTCAGAAACAATGGTTATGCCACTTAATATTAGTTCAGGAATTCAAAGTAAAGTGAAATCTCAAACATTTTTTCAGTTTATACATTCATTTTTTATAGAGTTTTTATATAACAATGCTAACTATTTTTTTGAACAGCCTAACATTCCTTTTTCTTTACTTTCTGTAAAGGATTAACACTAATGGGATAAATTTTGTTAATGTTTTGATGGGGAATTGATCGTGTAGTTGGATTTGCATTTATAGAAATAAGTTATTACAATAATTTTGTGCTCACTGCTATTTTTTTAAACGCTACTATACTTGATATGATGACGGTTGTACCATGGTCGTCTCGTCTAAAAGTTGGCGGAACAGCTCCTTCTTCTTTTTAGTGAGTGCCTCGATGTGGTCATTGAAAAGCCTCTCCTTCTCCTCTCGCTCCAGCAACGAAGAAGATTCCCAGCGGTGGTCTTTCCTCAGGGAACGGCGCGTCTCAGACCAGGAGGCATCTGAAGATCTGACCTGGCATTTAAAAGCACCGGGAAAGCTATGAAGCAATTTCAAACAGCGGTTTGTGTGTGAAACACTGCACACAGGGGCACAGTCATGAGGAATAACAAGCTAACTGCTATCATGGTTTCTTCACATCTGTAATGTTTTCCAAGTGACCAAATTAAACACCCACATTTTCCCATCTACAGTCTTCAGAGCTACATTGTTTTTGTTTTTTTTTAATATTCATTACTAAACTGAGATGAAACACCTGAAAGATGGCAGTTTAGTGAGTTTATCCGAGTTTGTAAAGCAGGATAACCATAAAGTACGTCACTGTGGAGCTTCACTCATGGAGTGTGACACAGCTTTTTACACCTGTCCATGTAATTCGAAGTCATCTTTAGCCAGTGGGTGCATACACGTCTCACCATATCAGACATGAGAGCTTTGAAGTGTTGCACAGCTTCCTCTCGTTTGTGCTGCTCTCGTTCACGGTCAATCTCTTTGGTCTGCTCAGAGCGAAACCGCTGCACCGTTCGCTCTCTTTCCCTCAGGCTGGCTTCGATCCGTGCCTGCTTCTCCAGCTCTTTTTCCTTCTCCGAGTTGGAGTTCTGGAGAAGGTAGGCATTAAGGAGACAAAAACACAGCTTAATTATTGCTCCTGACCACCACTGCAGGTTAAACTGGGCCTGACACCAGGAAAAAAAAGCTAATTCTGCATAACTGAATGAAAGACCATAAACAAAACAAATAGTGGTTAGTCATTTCCCTTTTCATTATCACTCCAAGTTTCCTATGAGCAGTGGGCGTATACAAAGTAAACAGATTTTATATTCATACAAATTAGATTAGAACCTAAATGTGAGCTTTTCTCTGAGGTTTGTCCATCTGGTAAGCTCAAGTGCAAATAAATCTGCTTACCTTGGCAAGCTTTTCCACAAAGCTTTTGAAGAGTTCCTCTCGTGCAGCTGACGTCTCCACCGCTTTATACCGTGGGTCCGTCTCCATCTTCTCCTTCACTTTGCTCCAGCGCTGCTGGCCATCCACATGGTGATCAGACAGCAACTCGAAGAAGTCCTGCCTCACCTAAAACAACATGGATCACAATCAGCCTGACACACAGCTATTAAACTGACAACGTTCTGTCATTAATATGCTTTCTGTAATTACTGCCAAGCTCACCTCTCATTACAATGGAGACATTTTAGGCCACAGGCAGTGATGCAAGAACTGGAGTCTGAGTTGAGTTGAGTTTAATGACTTGCTCATCTAATGCATTTTTTAAACACTTTAATATGTAAATGTTATATAAATAAATAGTTAATTTCTTCTATAATAAACAATCCCACATATACACTCACCATAACGTGTAATGAAAATGGCCCAGTAGCCAGAAAGCTGCCAGGAAGCCTATAGTAACTCTGACAATCACTCTTTACAGCTGTGGTGAGCAGAAAAGCACCTCAACATGTACAACAGCTGATGAGCTACAACAGCAGGAAACAATATCAGGTTCCATTCCTGTTATCCAAAAACAGGAATATGAGGCTATCTTGGGTACAGGCTCACATAAACAGTTAAAGACAGTTAAAGCCAGAAGGTTCATCTATTAAACAAAGGTTTTTGTGTCACATCTGTGATTTGTTTATTTGCCACAAGGGGAAAAAATGTTGTAGACTTGTTAGGTTTGTAGACTATTGTAGGGGTTATAGACTTCCTGTCAGCTCAAAATCTTCTGATCTCCCTCATCAACAAGGTGTTTCAGCCTGCAGACACTCTACACAAAGGATTTTTTCCCCCCCACACCATTCTGTGTGAACTCTACAGACTGATGTGTGTGAAATCCCGAGGGAATCATCAGTTTATGAAATACTGAAACCAGCCCGTCTGGCACTAACAACCATGCCACGGTTAAAGTCACATCTGGTGTATGATGTGAACATTGCCTGAAGCTTTTGACCTGTACCTGCATGATTTTTTTTGTGCTTCTGGCACATGATTGGCTGATTAGATCACTGCATGAATATGCAAATGTACTGGTGTTCCTAATAAAGTGTGCCATAAGAACTTGAAAGTTCACCTTATACTGATTTAAAGGACAGTTTCCTGTGCCCTGGTCTGACTGGTCATTACACTATGAATAAGCAATGTTTGTTAAAGCAGAGTTGCTGTAGATTGGCATCCTCTGGTGAACCCCACTCTGTGAAGACCTCCCCACCTATCACCCCTCCCCCAACAGGTGACATTTTGTTGCGATTAATGTTTTATTGCTGACCTTTAGCTGCCAAAGGCAATCAGCACAGTCACCCATTACTTAAGCATAACTACTGCATATCAGCTTGCATAAACCCATAGAGATATATATGAAAGGGGCTACCAGTACCCCATTTACATTACCTCTATAAAGCATGGGTTTGTGGACTGGATATACTCTAAACCATTTCATCCTTATATTTTTGTGCTTGTAATCCATCATTAAACCACCCGCTGAAAAGTCCATTAGTGCCCTCCAATCATGTATAGTGGAAAGCAAGACTCTTACAGCTCCACTGCTCACCTTTTCACCTCGATTCTTTGAGTTCTCCTTCTCTCTCTTTCGGAGAGAGGTCATGAACTCAGTAAAAATGGCTTCTCTGTCCTTCATCTTCTCAACAGCTTTAAACCGTGTATCCCTAGCATGCTTGCCTGCAAACTCACTGAATGTAGTTCTGGAAAAGAAAATGCAAAAAAGAGGCAAAATGTATGAACATCCATGTGTATTATGTAGAAAATATTGAAAACAGTGCTACACTACAAATTGTGGTAGTGCATATATATATATATATATAATCTAGGAATGTGGACAAGTACTTAAACAAATGGCTAACCATGCAAGGCTTTAAAATTTGAATGTTGACTATTTGGTTATTCGTTATGTCTTGCCAGCACACAAAATCAAAGAGAAAGCAGTGTATAATATGACCACATAAACTATATTGCCAAATGTATTCACTCACCTGCCTTCACACCCACATGAACTTGAGTGACATCCCATTGTTAATCCATAGGGTTTAATATGATATCGGCCCACCCTTTGCAGCAATAACAGCTTCAACATTTCTGGGAAGGCTTTCCACAAGGTTTAGGAGTGTGTTTATGAGAATTTTTGACCATTCTTCCAGAAGTGCATTTGTAAGGTCAGACACTGATGTTGGACAAGAAGGCCTGGCTCACAGTCTCCACTCTAATTCATCCCAAAGGTGACCCCACACCATAATCCCCCCTCCACCATCCTCTACACTTGGTACAATGCTGCCAAACCCAGACTCGTCCATCAGATTGCCAGGTGGGGAAGTGTGATTCATCACTTCAGAGAACACGTCTCCACTGCTCTAGAGTCCAGTGATTGGGGTATACACTTGGGGATGCTTGGATGCGGCAGCTCGGCCACGGAAACCCATTCCATGAAGCTCTCTACGCAGTGTTCTTGAGCTAATCTGAAGACCACATAAAGTTTGGAGGTCTGTAGCGATTGACTCTGCAGAAAGTTGGTGACCTCTGTGAACTATACTCCTCAGCATCCACTGACCCCACTCTGTCATTTTACATGGCCTACCACATTGTGGCCGAGTTGCTGCTGTTCCCAATCAATTCCACTTTGTCAAAATACCACTGTATATTGGTATCATACATTATTATACACCCTGTACACTGGGGTGTGTAATTCCATGTGTTTTGAGCCTTTACATCACAAGATAATGGCTAGTGAATTGGTATATTTTTACTTTGAACAGTATTCACTAGGTGGCACTACTCTGCAAATGAATGCTAATGAGCTAGGGTAATGTACACCACTTCAGAGGCCTCTAGCTCGGAACTCACAGCTAACACCTTATTTTGGGACTAACACCTAACACAGCATGTGGGGCTGCAAGCATAGTTTCATGTGTATTGGTGAAGCATATGATATAATCAACCAAAAACTTTGACAAAAACAATATGACTGACTGCATTAGACCACTCTGGTGGTCATAAACATGGGGAATAAATGTCAGTCCTTTTTGTCAGTATTTTGATGAAGAGAGCTGCACTGTTGTAATGTTTCATATGAAAATTGAATACAAGCGTTAATTTGGTCTTGGTGTTCACCTGACTCCAAGTCTGGCTTCTTCCATCATCCTTCTGAAGTCCTCTTTAGCTTGCATTATTTTGTTCTTCTTCTCTTTCCTCTCCTCTTCAGCACGGGTCTTTACGTACTGATCAAACACCTGACAAACAAAGAGCGAGTTAGGATTCAGTGATCATGCAGTGGTCCCAATGTGGTCCAAGTGCTTTTAATTTTTTTCCAGAGTAAATAATCCACCTGTAGTGAGTAAATATAGATTAAAACTCACTGAAAATGATCTAAAGCATGTTGTTTATTCCCATCATGACAAACAGAGGTCTTCTGCAGACCACTTTCATAAAGGCATTAAAGACACTTAAGCTCTTAACATGTATTATTGCTCCTTTCAAAAATAAGACTACTCTTTCAGAGAGTAGTTCACTAAAGTTTGACTGCATTGCTCTAGTGTTTGATAGTCAGACAAAACTACATAATTACTCTGGCAACACATTCTCTCATATACATTTAAAAAAAACTTTTTTTTTAATTATATATCATCAGACAGACTCGTATAATCTTTATTAATAAAATCGAACAAGTGTCACTAAACTTATATTAAGTGAGTGTGAAGAATCAGCTTTTCCATTCTTGTCCTCAATACAGGAAAATCCATGGTAATCGCAAAATGAACATACAGCTGAACAAAATGTATTTGTTTAAAAGTCTTTCTAAGTAGATGAAGTAAACTGAAAGTAAGCCGAGCCGAAGCTTAATGTTTTCGACAGCTGTTTATGCACGTTTTACATTGTGCATATCACGAATACTGGGATAAGTTGTGTCGGGGCATAATATGTTCTATAATGTTAGTCAAAGTGAGAGGTGTGTGTTTGTGTGTGTGTCTTTGAATGCATAACAGTGTGTAGCTTGTACCTGCTTCCGTTCTTTGGGGTTCAAAAGCAGATAACGGGGGTCAAAGACTATCTTATGCAGCTCTTTCTCCCATGTAGAAAATGCTGAAACCTGGCAGGGACAGAGAGAAACAAATATAGAAACAAAGAATGGGAAATGAGAGCTTTTAATGCCCGTTTCCTCTGTAGTTACGCCCATTCTAATGAGCAGGACATTCAGCGGGTGAGCTCTTCTGAGCACGTCTCCCCTACAGTGCTGAAGTCAGGGTGTGGGCCTGCCGCGTTTCATCCCCCTCCACATCAGCATCTCTAATGAATAACACACACGGCGGGGGGGCACAGCACCTCCCTACAGCTCGCTCCCCACACTAATTGGCAAGGACGAGACTGGGGTAATTAGTCAGGGACAAATGAAGGGGAGATGGGTGCTCCACTACATCTTTCGCAGTGGCTGCTCTAGTTGCTACATTATGGTCTCTCTTAAGCACACAGGGGCTAAAAGGGGGAGGAGGGTCTCACCTTGATGTCTGCTCCTTTTGACTGCATAAGGCTGCCTTTTATCTGTCATACGGAACATACTGGCAAAGGGCACACCTTAAAGCACTCACAAGCACATACTTAACAGAGCAGTTTCCTTTTTAATGTGAGAACCATCTAATCGGCTGCCACTGATCACGGTGAGGAGATAAGCGATGCTCATATTAGATGTGAAGATGCGACGAAACCGATCAATGTTACTCTGATAAGTTGAAAGGTCAGCAGAGTATCTTAATGAGACTTAAAGCTTCAAGGTAGCAACAGGTTTAACCTTTAAAGAACAGAGGCAAGGAAATCCCTTTAAGAATGATGAGAAATCAGAATCGCATATTAAAGATCATTTTTAAAAGGTTATTTGACCTAGCCAAGCCAGAGCTGATGAGTTAATATGAATAAATGGTAGAGCAAAGGGCGTGCTTTACTGTGGGTTTACCCCTCTCTCTAGCAGCATGTCTCTGAACTGATTCATCCGAGTCTCTTGTGGAACGACGGCTCGCTCCCTCGCTGCTCTCAGCTCAGCCTCCACCGCTGCTTCCTTCTCCATATCCGACTCCTTCTCCTCCAATCTATGACGCACAAGAATTAAAGAAGAAAGACTTACCGAGCAACTCAAACAAAGTGTTTTAGGTGTTAATGGTATGAGAATATTTTTCATTCAGGTCATCCAATTACACAAAATCTGGTTTTGCAGGGACGACTCTCAATGCACTTTTGAATCGTCCGTCATGTAAGACCAAGGCCTACAATTTATACACTCACACTATCAAATATACTGAATATACACACTCATTTCCCCTTGGTGTATTTGTTAAATGAGTTGCTGATCACATGTAAGACGCTGTTGTTAGCATTCAGCACTGGTTACAAAATCAGTATTTTCGGTACTGCCCGAATGATCAGGAAACATACAGTGTCACATATTATTGCGACAGCTTGCACCACCCGGGCATCTGGTTTATTCAGCGTGTTCTTGCCCCTGTCCACAAAGCAAGGTCCATAAAGACATGGTGTGCAATGCAATTGGTGTGGAAGAACAAGGGTGGCTTCTCCAAGCACTCAACACCAAGGGTTCTTGCTCTACATCACTGCCTGACTTCACTAATGTTCTTATTCCTGTACAGGCATGATTCAAAAAACCCTGCTCAGAGCACAAGCACATACAGATGTGATGGTCAGGGGTCCACATATCTTTGGCCATAGTGTATTTTATTGCTTTGTCTTAAAATTAGCTTACAACAGCTTTCTCAATAATTTTGGGGGCTCCACATTCTAGATTTATGTACAACTTGATCTCTTGCCCCCTCCAAAAGATCAATTCAAAGTTCACTAAGGCTAAAACACTGTTGGAATGACCGGTCTGATGATATCAGTTACAGTATTTCTCCAAAAGAGGGGAGGAAACATGAATTTTCACCTGTGAGAAAACTGTGGGTAGTGGCAACATTTGATGATGAGTATTAATTGGCAAGATAATTATTGGTTCAATATTACCATGCATGCCTACATTGAAAAAGAAATGTCTGAATGAGCTCACTTTCTCTTCTTGGCACTGCTGGGCTCATCCTCTGATGTGTCGTCAATAGCTGCAAGCTCTTGTTCCTGCTTAGCAATCACTGCACACATACACACACACACACACACACTTGTTTTGGTTAAGGACAGATGGTTTGGACAGAGGAGTGGAAAATCAGCAAGTCACTGACAGACAGGTCATCAAAAAACATTATTAATGGGTCAATAACAATAATGCCCCTTGCTTTAAGAAGCTGACATACCTGTATTTGTCATAAATCAAATTCCGTTATAATCACTAATCCAGTGCTAAAATTAATATTGTATACCCAGCACATACTTGGTGTACTCAATGACATGATGATAGAATAAAAGTCCAGCATTTAAACAAACTGGCTTGTGTTCTTAATGAACCTCCAATGCAAGCTAGAACCAAGACAATATAAATGGCGAACTGAGAGCCTTGAGTTACTCTCATGACCATATTTAAATGTTAAGCTTTACTCATGGTGCAGCAGAAGTGAACTAACCTGACTTAGGGCCGTTGTCCTGGCCTCTCTTGTGAGGTGGCTCCTGTATGTTCTTATCGACGTCAGCCCGTCCCGCCAGCTCCTCCGGCCGCTCCCACATCGAGAGACGTGTGGTGGGGTTGTAGAAGAACACACGATCATCTCCAGTCCAAACCACACACCTGACATGAAAACCGATTTGAATGCAACAGTGTGAGTTCTCTGGGGGGTTTATGCACAGATAAATCCATATTTATAACATTTGTTAAGTCCCCTGTTCTTTGTATATATATATATATATATATATATATATATATATATATACAGTAAATATGACCCAACAATGATAATTGGAAACCAAAATCATCAAAACACTGAGGGGTGGATTCAAAATCACACCAAAAATCAAAGTAAAAAAAATGTAATCACATGCTGATCCATCTTCTGAGAATTTCATCATGGCAACTCATAATGTGACTCAGTAGTGTGTAGGGACCCCACATGCATCTATGTACTCTCAAAAACATCTGGGCATGCTCCTGGTGAGACGGCGGATGGTGTCTTGGGGAATCTCGTCCCAGACCTGGATCAGGCATCAGTGAGCTTGTGGACAGTCTGTGGCACTATTTGATGGCTTTGGATGTACTGAAACATAACATCCCAGATGTTCTCGAACGTGAGGGCCAGTCAATGGCATCAATGCCTTCGTCATCCAGGAACTGCACACACACTCTGGTCACATGAAGCCAGGCATTGTCATGGTCAGCATCCCAAAGATGTTCTACTGGATTCAGAAGTGGAATCTGGCATGGGGGGGGCTCTACCATTGTAGTCCATCTACATCAAGATTTGATGTGTTGTGCGTTCTGAGACGCTTTTCTGCTCACTGGAACTGTATAGAGCGGTTACCTGATTTACTGTAGCCTTTCTGCCAACCCGTTGAACCAGTCTGGCCATTCCCCACATCAAGAAGGTGTTTCTGTCCATAGAACTTCTGCTCACTGGTTAGTTTTTCTTCATTGCGCCATTCTGAGTAAAATCTAGCTACTATTGTGTGTGAAAATCCCAGGAGATCAGCAGTTACAGAAATACTCAAACCAGCCCGTCTAGCACCAACAATGCCATGACCAAAATCATTGAGATCACTTTTTTGATTTAGAAAACTTTACATTTTAAAAACAGTGAAAAAAGGCTATAATAAAATGACATGCAATAAAACAACTTTGTCATGTTCAGTTGTAACAGTATTATTAAACTTTGCACAATTATTAGGGCAACTTAAGAACAATCACTGTATTGTAGGTTGAATTGTAAAGGAATGCTTTGGCCTTGGATTTAAGAAGCAGCATACAAGAACAGTTAATGACAGTATAACTCCTTGCTTTTTTCCAAACAAAAAGAGACACAGCAGAGTTGTGTGCGCCACTCTTGCCTACCATGGTGTGCCTGGAATAGGGTTGGTGGCTACAGGTTTGGATTTCTTAGCAACCTTCTCTTCTTCAGTCATCTCTAGCTCCTTGGGCTCCTACAATAAAAATCAAACAATTAAAATAAAAAATCAAGTACGCTTAATTTATTAAATATAGTCAGTGCTGTTTATTCAACTCTTCCAAAGTGGCAGGAATGTACCTCCTTTGGCTCTATGGGTGGATCAATCGTTGGACTGTTATCTTCCACCTGCATGAGATCGGTATCCTCAGTGTCTTCGGCAAAGTCATTGGCTTTCTCTAGCTCCTTGTCTGTAAATGAGGATGATAGATGGCCAGTTACCAGTTTAGCAATCTGCTCCTACATCATGCCTAGACATAGCTGTTGGCCCATGGCATGTCAGAACACATAGTGGCCACTTTGTGTAGTCAATACAGACGTAAATATTTGTTTAGAAATCAAGTTTAATTCACTGGCCCGTTTAAGAGAGCCATGACTCTGACTCGCCACACACCCAGACCTTTGTCTTTGAGCTCCTCAGGCTTTTCCCAGGTGGTCTCCAGTGTGCGTTTGTTGTAATAGTAGGACTTTCCTTCTGCAGTTCTAAACTCAGACCAATCTCCTCCTGACAGCGAGGTTGTGCTTGCTGCTACCGTCATCTGAGGAGGCATCATGGGTAAAAGGGGAGGTGCCATGCCAGGAAGCATACCTAGAAAGCACACATACACACACGTTTACATAAACATACTGGGACAGCAAAGACCAGAACTCGAAAAAAGCTCTGCTACACTGCACAGATCTGTTTCTTTAATTCCACAATAATGTATACTGTGTCCAAAATGTATAAAAAACTTGGTTTAAAAAAGTTATAGTTATTTTATCTGTTTACCTCTGACTTATTAATGAATGTGACCTCAAATCGAAAACTTTCAGCTTTAATCTGAGGGTATTTACTGACTGCTTAACTGTTCCCTGGCCAGGGGTGTGTAATTCTTGCATTGTGTCCACATTATCACTCATGGTACCAGAGATAAAAGGTCTACAGTTGATTTCAATTGTGTCATTTGATTGAATGATCATTATGCCTTGTAGCTCATGAAAAGCAGAAATCCAGTATCTCTGATTTTCATGAGCTGTAAGGCATAATGATCAAAATGAACACAAAAAGGCTAGAAAGGTCATTTCATATAAAATATGTATCTTTTTCATGTTCACTTTTTTAAATAGGGTAGTACATATGTATATTGACCTGAAGCATACAGTGAAAGCAATCCAAAGCTTTTTTTTAAATCAAAGAAGTGGAATGTTCTGCAGTTCAATCACCTTACCGGTTTCCAACTGAGCATGAATTTGACTGAAGGAAAAACTGAGGACAAAATGCCCCGAGAACAAACAGGAACCGAAGACACCCGCAGTAACAGCCTAACAAAGGATCACTGGGGAAGAAACTCCATGTCTAGTGATGTCTATTGTCTATAAGTTCTAGACTTCACACAGTCACTGACTGCGAAGAATATGCAACCCGAGTATTCAAAACAATAATAGAGTTTCAATTGCTGGTCCCTTCAAGTGCTGTAATCCATATACTGATGTAAATTACATTTAAATGTAATTAATTTAAATTACATTTAAATTAAAGCTGAAAGTCATTTTCCGGTGAAAAATACCGTACATATTAAAGTTACAAAAGATACTGGCACCTTCCCAGTGAAAAGGAAAGTGAGAATGTAGCAGTAGCCCATACTAAGTTGATATATGCATGTGAAAAATAGGAACACCAGAGAAGGGAAGTTCAATGGGCCTTTGAAGAGGTATCATTATCAAAAAAAAGAGAAAGAGAGAGAGATGTTGGCAGCAGTTACACCCAATCTTATAGGTAAAGGCATACACTGTATGTATTCATGTTGGTGTATATACATATATTGGTGTAAACCAAGTCATTCTCTATTCCCTCCATCAGAAGCAAAGTATACCATTGCTGACCAGATGTTATTTGGATCACACATAATTCAGTCATGTGTTTTCAATTGGTTCTATTAAATTAGACATAACAGCATTGCTGGGATTCTTACACATGTCAAAGTCAGTGGATTGAAAATAGCCAACCAAATGAAAATATCCAGCCAATGGCATCCTGTGGTCAGAAACCGATACTGTTCATGGGCCACAAGACAAATAGCACAAACTGTTTGAATTCTGAGAGACAATTTTTTTAACGGTTTTTAACAGTCCCACTTTTATTTTGGCTCTTAGACAAATTTTAAATTTGGATGTTAATCATAATATTGCTGAAACCTGGCAACCCTCCCCACAAGATTCTGTAAGTTACTTTTTAAGAGTTCAGGTAAGTTACTTTTTAAGAGCTCTGAATACTCTGAATACCTTTTTCCCAGTATTTGTTTTGAAATGCTTTTCTGCCCACCATGGTTGTAAGAAGTATCCAATTGATTTACCAAAGACTTTGTCAGCATGAACCAGTCTGGCCATTCTCCTCTGACCTCCCTCATCATTTCTACCCACAGAACTGCCATCCACTGGATGTTTTTTTTTCTTGCACAACTAACACTACACCTACAAGGGCACATGTGTATTTACCTTGCTTACAGTTCAGCCCTCAAGAATCTAGCGCTATTTCAGAAAATCGAATAAATATCTGGGGGGAGAAAAACGTTCATATTCTTTATACAAAATTTGTATTGCATTTGACATTGACAACACAACAGTGCATGCCACAGCAATGACACATACCACAAATATACCATGAAATAAATCACTTCAAAATATAGAGAAGCACAAAGATTGGACACAAGAACAGCAAGTCATAGCTACAAAGAAAATATAAGCTCATGAGATGTTTGTTGGAAGCTAGAAATGTATCGCCTGGGCTCTCTGCGTCTAAAAGCACTCTGAAACATTAGCGTCTTTAGGTTTTGGTTGGAAATGATGGGCTCTTTATGACGACAAGGTAAATACAGTACATATAATAAAGCATAGATGCACAACAGTCACCAGCATGCCGACTAACGATGAGGAGGGAATTACCGTTCTTGTTGGGAGAGATAGTCTTTATATAAGGACAGCTGACTATCTGCATCATTGCTACACCTAAAAGAGTCAAGCAAGCACAGACCGTTGGTCAGAGAAAAACAGACGACAACTACAGTTCACAGGTAACAGGCAGAGTGTCTGCAGTCTGCGAGGACACCTTCCTTTGTCAGTCTCATACACTGGACTGATTAGGATTATGTAAAAATGCCTCTCATGCCTAAACTGTTAAGGTAACTTGCAATTATGTAATTAGCTTGCAGTATAATAATAATAATAATAATAATACTAATAATACTAATAATACTAATAAGGGAGAGCAATACTGCCATCTATGGATTACTCTCACAAAGCTCTATCAAAATTTATTACAGGATCCCCCTATCAACAGAAAGAAAGAAGGAAGGAAAAGACAGAAGGATGAAGATTACAATCAATCAAATCAATCAAGGGAAAGTCTAAGGAGACAGTCAGGCGGTGCTCAAAATAAGTGTCGCCATCAAGTGAGCGATTCAACCTACCGGGCAGTGGAATGGGCAATCCTGGCAGAGGCACTCTGAAGGGTGGCACCATGACCGGGGGGAATGCTGGGATGGCAGCAGCGGGCTGTGGCACAGTGTGGGGTAACGCCACGGGAAGTGGCTGTGGCCCTGGTGTGACTGTGACTGCTCCTGCGTGGGCGTTTACAGCGACTACGGGGGTCACGGCCACAGTGTGGGAAGCGGTTACCGCAGAAGACAGCTCTGTGCCTTCGGGAACTATAAAACACCAGGAGAGGATATTCATTCAAATTGAGTCGAAATTATTATTAAGCGTCATTTAGCAAAAATGTTTATATTTACATCTTTACAACTTTGGCAGGTCAAGAGAGAGAGAGAGAGAGAGAGAGAGAGAGAGGAGATATCCCTGTACAAACCTGGAGGAGTGGATGTTTAAGACAAACAAGCTATGCCATATATTAGGACACATTTACAGAACCGTCGCACTGCTGAATCAATAAACAAAAGGTGTGCTAAAGATTGTGAGAATGTTCCCAATCTGAATGCGTACATAAATATATACATCAAAAATATATCATATTTTTAACAGTGGTTTAGACACACACATTGCAGCACTAGAGCTAAACAATTAATATTTATAATCTATACAATTAATATTTATAGGGATCTGAATTCTATTACGCTGTAATTCATGAGTTTAATATCTGTTATCATTCAAAATTTATATAAACTTAAAAGTTATGTCAAGATTTTACATCTTTGTAAAGCTGCTTTGGGACAAAGTCTATTGTGACTGCTTTGTGATTATACCTGTTCTTAAAAGTGCTGTACAAATAACATTTAATTAAATGGAATTCAATATACAAAAAAAAAAAAAAACTTTGAATCATGTTAATGCTTGTGTCTTAAACATACACTTAAACTTCACCCTGAAGGTTGGGGTTGGGGCAGGTGATATCTACCTGTTCCAGGAGTAGGTAGGAGAGGCGAGACTACGTTCGTACTGGGAGTGGAGGTGGCGCTCATGACTGTGGAAGAGGCCTGGGTGGTGTGTGTGGTACTGGAAGCTGCTGTGGCTGTAGCTGGGAGGTTGTTTGAAGGGCTGGGGCTGCTGGACACCACTCCGGCAGCCTGGCTCATCATCAGAGGTGTCAGTTCCACCTGCTGGATCACCTTCACGCCCTCGGGTTTCGCCCAAGCCGATTCTCGTGTGCGTGCGTTATAGTAATACACCTGGAAGAAAACAATTTAAACTACATTACAGGGACACATTAGATTTGTGGGCACGTGTAGACAAAGTCATTAGTGGACTGCAGAGTTGAAACACACACACACACACACACACACAAATGCTAAAGACTGAAAGATTATAAGTACTGCATGGTCAAATATGAAATGATCAGGCATGTTCTCTGTTAAATGTGTTGAGTAGCAGTGACTCCTTACACTTACATAAATAAAGATAAGCGAACAGGAAGACATTCAGGATTCAGCCTAACTGACTACTGATCAAACTACCGCCCATGACTCAACTGTGGCCCAGTGCCCATTTTAAAATGGACCAGTATAAATTTTAAAAACAAAATAAAATCTGGCCTATCAGCAACAATAAATCTCACTGCATTTACGTTGTCCTTCTTAGCTTCAACACCAGATGTCACCGGCATTCTGAACAACCAAACCACAATGGAAGTTACACCTTAGTATAAACAAACAAACAAAAAAACAACCTTTGTTTACCTATAAACAAATGTAATGTTTTTTTTGCTATTAAATATGTTTGCTATAAATATCCTAACCACATTTTTATGTTAAAGAAACAGCCTTGTAAGCAGAAGATCGCTGGTTCGTTCCTCAGAAAGGATACGACACGACTCAAGCACCACTGAGCAAAGTACCTGACCCCCAACTACGTCCAATGGGTTCACTTTACTTTTTTTGTGTTTAAATGTTTTTAAATATCCGATGTTAACTATGGTAAAGATAATTACTGTTCTGGCACCCCTCAGTGCAGAAACACCTACTTTAGTATGTTAGCACATCAATAGTTCAACTGTTCAGTAGTCCGACAGGAAAACTCGTTTTTCATTTCCTTGCGCTTCAACTGGTTGAAAACTGGTGCACTTAATATTGTTTGGCCCGTGACTTGGTCCACCACCAAAAAAAGTCTGGACACCACTGATGATAAGTCAGGATGTATATCACGCAAAAGAAATTTTGGTTTATGAAGAAAAACATTGCCATCGCTGGTTATTGTTGAATAAAAATGATGATTTTGTAAAACAGCAGGGATTTTACACATTCACAAATTTATGATCCAGCTTTTTTTCCCCCCATGTGCCATTTGGGAGCAGAATGAAAATGAAATCACCCAAAAATGTAAACATCTGGAACAAATGCTTATGTTATAAACTCACTCTGCGCCAGAAAAAGAGCAGGTCAAAGAAATGAATGAAAGCCCTTCATTCATGTGCAAACTTCTGACTGTAACTGTACATGAGTGTATAAATAACTGCTCTAAGTCAGCATATAAAGACTGGGTTTGAAGCACAATACCTTTCCTTCTGGACTCTTGTTTTCCACCCAGATCTCCTCTGTAGAGCTGAGGGAAGGAGCAGCAGCAGGTGGAGCCGCAGGTGGAATACCAGGAGGGAAGAGGATTCCAGGAGGAGGAGGCATGGCACTTACAGGCGGTGGAATGAACGGTGGTCTCTTATAGGCCAAAAAAAACCAGAAACATAAACTTTAGTTACATAGCAGTATTTAGAAGAATACATGTTGTGGAACATCCATGAGACAAGTTATCACTTAGGTTATAAATAGTCACTCCCTCACCAGCCTCTGCTGCATTCTAGCTCTTGAAGTTAGAGAAAATGTAATGTAGCTGGTCATATGACTGAAAAAAGGTGCAAACGTCTGTCCTGAAGACTCTTCCATGCATCTTTGGAAGTTCATAAGTACTATAAAGCACAGGCTTAAATTTTCTGCTTCAGTGATAGAGAGAGCACTCAACAGCCAGCTGATTAGGATCTCAAACTGTACCTTTACCTTGGAGAAATTAGTGCAAGTGACCACTTTATGCAACATTAATCAGCCATTTTAACACACTGTACTGATATATCTGTATATATGCACAAGACATCAGCCAGCTTCAGAAATAGCCAGTGTGGTAAGACACATTCTCAGCACAGCAGTCACAATCACAGCAGCAGCAACAAAAAAAAGCGATTTTTTAATCACAAGGCATAAATTCTGGAAAGGCTGCTGTGTTATGATACCATTAAAGCTGTATACTAGAGTTCTGAGGCTTTTGAACATGCACAATTACTGTAGTCCTTTATCATTGACCATATCTGATTCCTAAACTAGGTATACCTGATTGTACTCTTAATAAACATCTGAGCTAGTATCAGAATATATTTGTTGATGGTGACCTTAAAGCACTTTTTG
>JAOVYV010000035.1:16460368-16474755 GCA_025674545.1 Hassar affinis | reverse complement strand
GAGGAAACCCACGCAAACACGGGGAGAACATGCAAACTCCACACAGAAATTAGTGGAAATTGTATGAAGTTCAATTATGAGATGGAGGGAAACCAGAACCATAGATATTCTTAAAACTTTTTAAATGTATATAGATGTTTAAGGGACCAAGCAACATACTACACTATACTGAAATCCACATTATCAATCCTTCTGTGACTTACAACCCTTTATATACGTTTTAAAATGTCTTCAAGTTTTTACAAGTTTTAAAGTATCAGGTAACCCGCATATGTATATAAACCTTGGCTCTAAACAAGCATTTAGGTCAGATCAGTTTAGCTGGAGTAATTCAACTCCATGTTTACGCTGCACTTCACAAACCAATCTACTCATGAGACAAAGCCAAGTTCAGGAAATCGCCTAAGCCGGCAACTGCAAGCATCAGAAGTAATAAAGCCAAAACCGAAAGGTCTGCGCATTCCACATAGACTTGATTCGAATGTTTAGCAAGGCTGTATGTTGAACCTGTGCTGTTGTTATCATCATCCTGGTCAATGAATACATGGTCTAAGATGAAGCTGAGCAGCTCAGACTGCAGCGAGGCTTCTGGTGAGTAAACCAGAGGCTCCAGCACCTCCCTGCCTCCAGCTATGATCTGGTGGCTGAAGATCATCAGTAGGTCACACAAGATGGTGAAGGCCTGTAGGGAAAGTGCTTGTCAATTAAGTGTGTTCATCAAGTAGGATAGTGAAAGATGGAATGACAACTAACTGAGCTTCTAATCGCTCATACTGACCTGCTCTTTCACAGTGGTGTTGACACTGGCTAAATATCGCTGGCACATCAGGCAGAACGCTCGCATTTGCTTCCTCAAAGTTACCATATCCTCCTACAAGTGTCAAAAAGAAATTAGCCAACTAAGAAGAGTAACTTACCAAAATGGAAGCTAGCAGAAACACTGCCTTACTTTTTTGCAGCTGCCCTCAGAGACCTTGGCTAAGTGCCAGAGAATTACATAGTGTGTACACTGCAGTGCATGAATGACGATCTGAAACAGGTCAGACAAACAAAAAAAAATGAGTCAATTCCTCGTTGTAATGACTCTGTACTCCAAACCAAACAAAGCAGCATCCGAAGTGTCACCTGCTCAGGCATGTCTCCGTTCTCAATGCCTGTATTGAGTAACTTATAGTTGCTGGTGAACAGATCCCATTTTGAGAGGTCATGAGCACTGAGGAGAGAGGCAGAAGGGGGACCAAGTCCAACAAATGACATGACGAACAACTGCAGCTTTATCAGAGAAAAGAATGTAAACTGTAAAATGTAGATCTTTACTTGTGAAAAGCAGTGATCCTCTTTAGCGTGGACAGGACTTGATAAGCATCATCTTCATCTGGGTCCTCTCCCTAAGAAAGACAATACATCAAAATGTAAGTAAATAAATATGAATGTTTAACTAGACCTCTTAAATATGACTTCATTTGGGGCATCCAGTTTAAACAGGAATGAGCAAATATGCACAGACATTAACAGACAGTTTTTGTAAACCGAGTCTGCCTGTCCTCACCTCCTGCAGAAAATCTTCCAAGAGCTTATTGAACTTATCCACCAGTTCGTCCAAGAGCTGGCTGCGGGCGATGTCTACCCTGTTGAAGATTGTGAACTCCTCGTTGCATAGGGCATGGTAGGTCTTCGAGCAGACCTCCAGCACTTCAGTGTCAGTGTGCTTCTCCACAATCTCCCTGATTTGTCTCAGCAGAGACTCCAGATGCTGAAGGTGAGAACACAGTGGCACAGCATTTAAACATTGCCTACCGACAGATCTACAGCCAGTTAACCAAATAATATTTTGTATTCTCAGCATCTAAACTGTGTACATACAAAATGGGGCTGGGACTCACCTTTTCCAACCGCCCTGTTGTATAGATCTCTAGATCAAAGAACTGTGGTAACTGCAGAAGATTGGTCACCTTCTCTGCATCAACTGAGTACTGTCAGGGGAAAGGGTACTTTTACACACTTTTTCACAGATGACGTTTCATTTATTTCCCCAGGAAAAAGGCACAGTAGTATTTACCTTTGCCAGTAAAGGTGGCATTGCCACTGCAAAAAGCTCAGTCATTCGTGTCCGATCATCAAGCTGTGTTTTCTTCTCTTTTGCTGTCAATACCTGGAATCAAGAACAGGAGACTTTTAAACGTTGTGTACATGCACAATTTACAAAGCAAATTCAGAATATCATAATTTGAATCTACTAATAACATGACCATTTCTTTTATGCAAAAACGTTTGCTTCTTTGATTTGTGATTCTGATGATTCTTGAAATGGTAATGATATGAATTACTACACGATCTCTTACCCTTTTGCCAGTGCCTCTGCCCACAGGAGGATGGCATTCCGCAGCTTGGCGGATGGTGCAGAGCATGATCTCAATCAGGGCCGTCTCCTGTCTGTCCGTCAGAGCTGCACAGGATATGTACAGTTAGAGACTCACAGTGAACTAGCCTCAGTACAATGCCACAACGGCAATACTTGCCCCTGGCATATCTAATCTCTTTAACGTAACGACAAGGTACATATAAAAATGTGTTTCACAAGATGAACAAAATGACTGCGCTCACCTTTTCTTAATTCACTTGCATGAAACTGATTGAAATCTAAACACATTTCCCTTGTTCATTTAAATATAAAAGAATTCAAGGTTCATCAGTGGTGCCCACTGACAGATAAGGAATCAAAGATACCCGATTCAATTGAGCAGCTAATTACCACATTTAGTACAATACAGCCTAGCATGCTATCTCTGAATATGCAGGAATACGTAGAATACGAGTAAATGTTCTGCAAAATGAGGCTTGCAGTAAAACTACACAGTCAAAGAGAAATGGAAGACGGTCAGACCTTCCTCTCCAGGCAGGGGCTCGTCCAGCAGCAGACTGATCATGCACTCCCAGTCCTTCAGCAAGTCGGAGGCACAGTCCCACATGCTGTCTACCAGGTACGCAGCGTGTTCATGCAGCTGAAGACGACATAGTGTGTCAAACCGTGACAATTTAACGCGCAGTCATTACTCTGTTCAATGCTTATTATGCTTGGTCTATAAAGGGGATCAGCACCTTGACATGGCTTGAGTACTGAGGCTGAACTGGTTACTGAGACTCACCTCACTCTCTAGGAAGAAGAAAACTGTAGTTTTCAGGAGATTAGCATTCAGACTCTGCCTGCCTCGTCTCTTAGGCATGCTGTCGTCCTCTATGTTTTGATGGCTGAACAATCTGCAAAGGAAAACAAAAGAAATTTCAGGGAAGGATCAGTGATATAGGAAGTCAGGGGACAAAACATAACCTATATCATGATATTTCTGCATTGCAGAGTTGCCCTGACGATCCCGTAACAGTAATTCAGTCTGTGTTGTGTCAGGGGAAATTTGTAGGCATATGTTATACAACAGTTCAGAAAAGTCAAACACAGTGGCAGACAGGAGGCGGTGTCCAATATTAAGAAGGTGTGTGCATTCCCAAGTGGAAATTGAGACTTGACAAAGTCACAGCCATACGTAGTCATGAGCCATGGGAGCAAAACCGGCTGTGCTGTCCTTGTTGGACACTTGTTTTCCCCCCGTCAAGGGCATCTGTGAACTCCAGCATATAGAAGGAAATATACAGCACTTTCCTCCATGTGTTACATTGTCCTGTGACACCGCATGAGCAGCAGTTCAAAAAGACTCTGCTGGGTGGATTCACAAGTCTCAGAGGAAGCATGTGTTAGCCTTGACCCTTAGCTGTTATACTGGGTGAGAGTGAGCAATATACAATGCAGTGTAAACTAAAGATATGGCTCAAATATGACCTAAGCCTCAGGCTTGCTCAAGGCCTTTATGTCTTAGAACTATGCTGAACCTGAACCTCAGAGGGCTATGCTTACAGCAATAAAAAAAAAAAAAAGAAAAGAAAAGAAGAAGTGAAACAAGCCTCACTTCTTATAGAGGAACTCTCCAGCAGCCACAGCAACTGGTCGGTGGGCTGAGTACACCAGGTGGTAGACGCTCTCGCAGTCCTCAGCTGTCAGGACCTCATCGCTGCTACTGGAAAAGCAAACACCAAAATCACGTCAGCACACTCCCTCATCTCAATGCAAAATACCAGGATAGTGATTAGGGCTGAATATGTATACGTACTGTAACACGAGTGTGAGTAGTTTTATTGCTTGCACGGCGACGTCGTACTCCTTGTCCAGTGTCATGGAAACAATGCGGTCCTGAAAGGAAAGAGAAAGTTAGCAGCAAGTTGCACACATGAAAATATTTCAGATAAGACATTTTAAATAAAACTTAAGCAAATATATCCATCACTATAAAAATATACTGAAATGAACTATACGCAGTTCTTCTTCCCACTTTTGCTTTTTATCCAGAAACTAACAATACCCCTTTTTTTTGGAAAGAAATGAACTGCAGATGGCTCTCACCTTGAATCGGCTGGTAAAAAGCTCCAACTTGGCGTTGAGCTCTCGGTTGTAGTAGAGGCCCTGCAGAGCTGTGAGGCATTTCAGCCGCACTTCACCTTGCTGTTGAAGAAAGCAGAGAAACAATGAGGCTCCGCTGTTAACAACCAGCACATGCTACGTCCCTGTGTAAATCAAACAGTTGGGAAACAATCGTCCGTCTCACCTTGTCGTGCATGGTCCAGCCTACGTATTTCAGGTAGCTGTCGTTGAGAAATGCGTCACTGTACATTTTCATCCAGACCCCGATCTCCTCGATGCAGATCGCTCGGATCTCCGCTATTGCATCACTGCAAGGACAATAACACTCAGTATCCAGAGCCAATAACACTCAGTATCCAGAGCCACGTTTGTGTTATGCTATCTAAATTTAAATTCTGATTATAAAAAGGATCGACAAAAATACAGACCTTCCATTATTTGGAAATAGAGCTAGCAATAATATTTCATCAATTAATTAATCTGCACACCTGCTCCACTTCTCTACTGAATAGAATTATCCATCTTTTTTCTTCATATAGTCATTCAGCTGATATGTTTAATCACATCATGTCCAGTATTTTTGTTTAAATAAGAATTGACACAAATATTCTGGCACTACTGCTGTTACAGAACCAAATGCATTCATCACAACAAATGAGGCATACCGGTATCTGTGCACGAACACTCCCTTGAAAATAGCGTTCATCATATTTTCGATTTCATCCTGATTTTCTTGTAGCTGCAAAGAGAAATACAACATTAATTACTTAAATCCAAAAACAGCTTCATAAAAATGTCTATATGCAGGTTCAAACAAGCACCCCTAAAACAGTGCACAGGGCTGTGATTGGCTTCAATACGATGCTCAAGAGACATGAATGGTCATTTCCAGTTAAGTCATACACCAGCCTCCAACAAACTCACACAGATGGCATGCCAGCAGGGCTATCATTACATAACTGAATTGTTAATTAATATTAGTATTCCAAACTAAAGATAGCCCTGCTATTTGCAATCAGCCTGACAATTATGTTATACGGGATTATATGTTTTTGTTTTTTTTTTAATTCTCCTAACTAAATCTTTTAGGGGAAGTCGGATTCTTTTTTAACTGCATTTCGTTTCTTTTTTCAGCATTTTTGTGTGTACACAATCTTTGAAAGGAAACCAGTGCAGCAAGAAAGCAAGATTCCTTAACAAACAAACAAAAAAAAAGAAAGAAAGAAAATATTCATCAGTAGGACTGCACATCAGCCAATATAAGTGTAATTAAATACTCCATTAATAAACTTATACTATTAGAGTGTAGAAATTTATAACAGCTATTCACTTTGACAAAAGAACATTTTGCACCAGGTGAATTTTCTGCACACTAAGGAAAAGCTGCTTTGTGGCTCTTTACAATGCAAAATGGCAGGCGCCTGGTTTAGACCAAAGAGGTCTTTAGTTGGTCATGTGGTTACTTACTGACTCACAATCATGATCTCAGTGAAATCCCTCGTCATGCTAAAGAGCTTTACACTCACCGTTAGTGCATTACTGAAACAACCTTACTTCACTACAAACTTTCCTGACTACAACAAATACATTGATTAATACAAGACGTTTTCCAACTCTCTCACTGACCCTCGCCGTCCACTGTCGCTACAGCTGAATGTAAAAGACGCAATGACATTCTGTGCACTGGGGACAGTGTTCAGGTTACATGACCTAAAAATTCTAAAAATCACATAACCGCTCAAACTACGCAACATTCTTTTGTGTAAATCAAGTTCAGTCTCCTGGGAAGGTGAAGGCAACCACTGAATTAAAAGAAAAAGGTTCAATTATTTCCTTTCAGACACCTGACTTAATGACGTTTCAGTATTCAGTGATGTTTTTTCATGTCCCCAGTTCATTTATAGAAGTACCTTTTAAATATTATGTCACTGGTACTTATGATGATTTTATGAATCTCACATATCTTATGTTGTTCTGTGGCAGGCTGAAACATATTTTAGGCTGGAAAATTGTTTCAGTTTACCAGAAATTGGCACATAGACCAGAAAATTCATTCTGGACCCTGATCACACACACACACACACGTTCTTAACAGCAGAAAATTAATTATAATAATGTATTTGACATCTGATTTAGTCACTTATCTCTTAACCACACGTTTTTCTTTAAATACAGCAGCTGCTAACTGAACAGACTCCTTGAAGCTGTTGGTGTAATTGTAATGCCAGGCTCACCTCCTTGCGTTTCTGAAGGAGCAGCTCCAACCTGTCGCTGGCCCGCTTGCCGATCATCTTGTTTCGCTCGGCCTCATACTGGCGTTGGGTGTTGTCCATGTTAATGCTGAGGTTCAGAGCTACGTTCACCAGAGCTGTCATCAGCTTCATGGCTGTGTAGATCACAACACGCATGACAAACAGGGGTGAACTAAAACAATATGCTGTTACTCCAACCATCGGACACAGACACGTGCAGCTCATCCACACTGAGATCAGATAATCAACAGTGTCTAAGAGATCTAACAGACAAGTTACAAAACAGTAGGTCTGACCTGCTAGTGTGCTGGTGTGCCTAAAGGCTCGCACTTGCGAGTCCGACAGACCCGTGAGCAGGGAGATGACCGTGTCCATCATATACTCGTCATAGATGATGCTGTACTGGCACTGTCTGACCAACACGGAGATGAACTCGCAAAAGCTGGACTTGAACTTCTTCCACTGTGGTCCAGCCATTGTGAGAGGGTAGTCTCCACTGTCCTACAGTGACAAACACAACACCCTTATTTAGCAGTGAACTGAGACACCAGGACATTAAACACATCTTCACAGGAACTACGATCATGCCTCGTCAAATTCTTCAGTCATCTTCCTGATGATCTCGGAGTTCTGCATGTGACGAAACATCTCACCGCTCACAACACCTGCAGTAATAAACAGCCACACGACGGTCCTTAATAACAGACAAAATGACACAGCGACTTATTTCTAGCTCACTGTAATGTGAATCATAATGTACCTTTGCAGCCAGAACACTGGATAAAGAAGTTGATTAAGTCAAGGAGAGCCATGTCTCGGTCCTGTTTGTAGGACTCGATCCAGTCGTCCACCACAGACTGAAGGAAAGAAAGACAATTTTAAATCTGACGGACAATAGAAAATCCTAACTTTAAAATGATCAGTTAAAGTGTAAAGGATTGGAGACACTGACCTGCATGGCGCTCTTTCCCAGCTTGACCACTTCGAAAAGCATGATATTCTCCATGCCATTCTCTTGATGGTGTCCGTTTAAGCGGCCAGCGCCCTTTCCACCTCCTTTCCCCTTCTCCCCAGGGGCTTTCTTCCCCTTTTTCACCTAAAACATTCACAGCATTCAGTAGAGCTTAAATCCAAATGAAACACGTCAGAAAAGCATTCTTGATTAAATTAAACTGGACACCATGTTTGACTTTCAACGTAAATGTTTTAACAATAGTGTTTTTGCTGAATGGTGTACATCAACCACTGAGCCAAGTTTCCTGCAGTGAATCCCACAACCACGGCCCAATTATGGCCAACCCAAATAAAAGTTCAATTCAACTGGAAAAGATAAATCAAGGTTTAAATAAATGAATAAAATCCATGTCAAGCTTCGGATTACCCCACTAATGGAATTTCTGTGCATGCTCAATGCATGAACTTATTTGTCATGATTTTCATGGGGTTGGGGAGGGGGGAAGGGGGGGTTACATCCCTGTGACGAAAAACATTTTATTCTATTTTAAGATAATTATGAGGTTGGATGACTGAGGATATTTTTATGCAGTCAGGACCAAACACTAGCTTTGAACGTTAGTAACACAGAGATAAGTAAAGCGATATATCTGTGTCAGTAAGCAATAACACATAACTGACCATTTGTATGAAAATACAATGACACAGCATGACATGTGACCACACCAAAGTGGGTTATTTTGCATAATCACACAGTCCGGAGTGTGTTATTCTGCTTACGCCATGGTGATTTGCTAATGCTTACGATCTTTAATATATTCCTGTTCACATTTATTCATACGTTTCAACAGTGTAAAGTTAGATTCAATACTGCAAAGTGTCCAATGACATAACCGCAAAAAAACAGCCATTCTCTCAACAGCAGCTTTGCAAAGCACCATGATTGTTATAAAAGTCCTGATGACCAACCCTTACTGCACAATGTCTCCCAAAGAAGTCATCACATCAACCGTTATACGTTTTACTTTGTTAATCATAACTATTCATTTACTATTAGTCATTTATTACAAGTCCCTGTGTGTTAACCACCACTGTAGAAAGGTTATAGGACAAGTACATTAATATAGATGTTTATATTACAGCTGGAACTACTGTCAAACCAGTGAGCTTTGAGAATTCAGCTGCACCGCTGTACAATGAATACTAATGTATGCATTTTGTGAAACCTCCTTACTGCAGAATTGCATGCAAATCGTTACTGCTGAGCAGTTTACTACAAGCTCTTCTTCTTGCTATCTGATTATTAATGACATTCGGCAGACGTTTTGCTGACATGGACCCATTAAAAACACGAGCAATTAAACACTAGGGTAAAATGCCAAAACCTCTGACCAATACGCTCCTTGTTGCTATGTAACTAATGCTCACATTAAACCTTGCTTCTAAGTCTGCTCAGTTTAGGATGCATACAGTACAGTCTGAATCTGTAATTAAAAGGGATTTAACCGGATTAATGAAAATCTCTACGTTCAACCAAGCCCAGTGTGAAACATATACTGTGTTTCTTTATGGGGCTGCTTGGTCAGCACGTGTGGTGACTCTCTCCAGTAAATAACTGGACGCAAAGACTTACATCGCTCTATTCTATATTTCCATTTTAACAGCGCAAACATTTTAAATTCTGATGTTAGTTTGATTAGCAATACATTATTAGGTCGTATACATAAACTAACTACTAACTAACTAACTAGCTACTCACTTTCTTAACTTATTTTCCCATTATTAGAGGCAAGAACATATTGCACATAGTGTTGTGCAATTACCATTATCAATCACAAGATGATTGGTCAATGTTATGTGTAAGACAGTCACACAGTACATACCTTTCCTTTTCCTTGAACAGCATTTCTCCCATCAGAATCATCAAAGTCTGTGTCTGATGAGAAGCGTGTGTCTGTGTCCCTGTTAAACACAAAACTCCATTGAACCCTGATCTCATTACTCAGCAGCAGACCGAGTGCATGTTAATATGGGCAATAATACGAAGGGTCACTTACTGGGGATAATGAAACTCTGCTTGTAATTCTGGTGCTGCTATCATTTCTTTAACATCTTCTGGACCACCTTAACTTGTCAAAGTGTTACTCTTTTCCGTCAAACACTAGCAGCAGCCGAAGGTTCTCTTGTTCTCTCTCATAAGACCTAGAACGGTTTCACAGCAAACATAAAATCAGAAGATGTCTTTAATTTCAAGTCTAGTTATCTGTAAGGAGAGAAAAAAGAGCAGGAAGAGAAAAACAGACAATCAATAATATTAAAAGATTGTGGCATGGCACGAAATATGGAGATCCTGTTACATCTATGAAGCTAGAGAAAAGCTGAGAAGCACAGTGTGGAGTTGTGGTTACATCATGACCACAAGGGGAGCAGTGTTGCACTACTTTTCAGCAGCTGCTCTCACGGAGTGCTTGTCCATGTGGGTGATGCACTGAGACAGAAACCAGAAACAGGAAACAAAAGTAATACAGTTTGGGCTCGAGATAAATCCCAGTTCCAAACATCTGTCTCAGAGCAGATGCTACTAGTAACGAAAGCAAATGCATGCTCTGACACTGGGAGAAAAAGTGAAAACGAAAGAAATGAGTAGTGCGTGTGTTGGGTCTTAAAATGCATGAATTTCTTGTACAGGCAGGATTTCACCATGAGCCGTACCAGCTTTCTATCAGCAAAAAGTTATTCGGTTTTATTTGCAGAAGGCTGACCTGTAGAAACATTCAGTAAACTAATTGCCTTAGACAGGCAGACTTTCATAAAATACGTTATAATTAAATTTGCAGTGCATTGTACGTCAGGAAACAGAGAAACACTGAACAGAAATAAAGACCAAATCCCTGACCAGACATTTCATTAGTACTGAAAGATATTTTTCATTCATACTTGAATGAAATAAAACTGACCACACAGATTTACTTAACTTTTTGGTTTCAGTTATACTTGCTCCCCTGTGGATGGATTATTCTAATGTAGTTTGCTATGAATACGTTATTCAGAATGAACAGAACTGAAACAATAAGGGGTATGGAGGAGGCACACAAATCTTTTTTTTTTTTATTAAGAAAGCCTGCCAGATTCACATGCCTGTAGGAAGCATGTGACAGCCTTCGCTACACAGTGCATGACAGGAGAGAGCTGCCTGATGGGTGGGAATTGGACATCGGCAGAAAAATCAGGGGGGAAAGCCAGAAAAAAAAATGGACGTTTGCCAAAAAAGTTGAGATGGTTTGAGGCTAGAGGTCTGCATCAGGACTGGGATCCTGATATGACAAATATGAGAGGGCAAGCAAGCAGTGATGCATCAAGCTTGCCAGCCAAAGAAAACCCCACATTCATTAACACAACTGTGCGGCACTGTGTGATGCATTTAAAGCATACTTACTAACTGCCTGGTTAGGTCACGTGGGCTACGAGGCAAATTAGGCTACTAGTTTCTTATCTGTATGTTCTGTGAACATCTCTAGTAGGAAATGATGAACTCTTGTACTGTAGCTGAGACTGAGGAACGACGGAGCTGAGGAACCGTCACAGTCAGAAATCAGACCATGCTGTCAGAGCTGGCATTTCTGCAGTTGGATGTTTTCAGCATGCCCCAGTGTTTTTAATGTGAATAGGAGTAGAGTTTGTATTCAACAGAATTAAAAACTCCTGTTTAGATCACACCCAGCTCCAGTTTACAGACATATACCGAATACTGATAGAGATCCTGGCAGAGCAAACAGATACAGCTGGTGGTAAACCTTACACCCCTGCAAGACACCCATCCCATTTCAGTTAGAGCAGCACCAGCAGATGTTCACCTGCAACCATGATGCCAGTGTGAGCCACATAATGCAGAGCATGATAAAGTACAGACAAAGTATTAACCCGTGTTTCAGATGTCTGTGCAAATTAAACTTCATAGGAATGAGGAATGGTGAATATTATTTCCACATCACAACAGCTGAATCCATCATGCTTTATCATTTCGACAGAGGTCCGCACTTCTGTCTGAGCTGGAGCAGAGCACGAGACAAGCAAGGTAAGATACAACCAGGGACATGTGTGTGTGTGTGTGTGTGTGTATATGTGTGTGTATACATGTGTGTATGTATATATGTGTGTACATGTGTGTACATGTGTGTGTGTGTGTGTGTGTGTATATGTGTGTGTGTCTCTGACAGAACGATGGACCACTGAACCTGAACGGACATTGAGAAATTCCAAAAAACACCCTGGCCATCACCCTCAACCATGTATCACCCTACAATCAAAAGAGCAGCGCCCCGTATCTACAGGACAGCGCGGGTGATCCGCGCGCCATGCTGTCAAAAAGGCACAAGCCTGAAAATATGCTTGCGGATATAGATTAACAACAAGGGGGCGTGGTCTCTGTACTGTCACGCTATGCTGCGTGTTCATTGGCCGCTCCGTCTCCGGTTTCCAGGAAACAAGCACGGGAGCGGGCTTCCTCTATCACCATATAAGGTATTAACCTATCCGCCCTCGTGCTTATCGCGGCCAATCACAGACGGTCATTCTCCTCCGTGGCCGTAAACATGAATAAAAAGGAGAAGGGCGGAAGCGAGCAGAGGAATCTGAGGAGGAGGAGGAGGAGGAGAGAGGGGGGCGCCTGTGTGAGGAAAGTGAACATTCAGGAGCTGGTCTCGGTGGTGTGTGTGTAGTGTGTGTGTAGTGTGTGTGTGTGTGTGTGTGTGTAGTGTAACACGGCTCTGGGGGAAAGACAGGCCCGCTTTACGAACACACACACACCAGACATACTATAGGACTAGACTAATGTGTGTAACACACTGGGGCGTGACGTATATCTATACATTAAAGATGAAGACCACCATGTTAGACAGAGGGGCTAGATAACAACAGGGTGGTTTTAAGGATAATGGGAATAAAACGTGCATTTATGAACCGTAATAAAACATTAAACTGACGGACAGTCAGAAAATATAATATATATATTTAATAAAACCGTACATTAGTACACAGCACGCGTGTGTGTGTGTGTGGCGCAGTTCATGTGTGGGGTGTAAACATGGCGGGCTGACTCCTGAAGTGATTAAAACTAAAGCAGAGAGGACACACACAGCCTTAAAGAACAGACGTGTGTAGTTTTAATAACACGGGGAGAATTAAAGCTGTAAAAGTTTACAGAAAACCCGACAGGAAGGCTGACTGTTTGAAAAGTGGCGCCAAATAAAGCTAACAAGCAGCTCGACCCCGAGTGGAGCGGAGTGATTCCGGGTTACACAGGCGCCTCGGCTCCTGACTTTAAACATTTCTAAGAGGCTTTTGTGCCGTAAAACGGCGAGGAGAGACACGGAGATTAAATGGCGGAGCTAGCGGGAGGGTTGTGTGTTTAAAGCGTCTGTCAGGCACTTCAGTCTGCGGCTCGGGCCTGGACGTCCCCAACAAAGTTAGTCATGAGGGACTGGGACAGTGAGTTTATTCATAAAGCTGCTCCACAGGCTCGGAGTGGAGCGCACACTCAGACCCGGGAGCGCCGGGAGCGCGCTGCTGAAGGACCCGGGCAGAGAGCGGCACAGGGGCGAGCCGGGGGAAGAGTCCGGCAGCTCCGCTCAGCTCCGCTCCTCCACACCGAGTGGAAACCAAACCAAACCAAATTCCCCTCATCAATCATCTCCCCCCGCGGCTTCAACTAACTTCTCATCCCCCGCTCTGACTACAGAAAGCCCTTTTCACAACTAAGTAGAAAAAGCAGCCACGATAAACAAGTTCCAGAGGAAACGCGAATACGGAAAGGGGGAAAAATCTCCATCTTGAAACCGATCCAGCAGCTGTTTTCGGGATTCTCCATTTTGGCTCCGCTTACAGTCAGGCTTTATTAGCAGGCGAGCGCCCCGCGCAGTGATTTACTCTCCATTTAATGTCGGGAATACACTATTCTTACATGTGACTTTTAGACCCGGGTTCGAAGAGTCGGGGTTTTTTTTTGTTCGTGCGACAACAGTTTTCTCTTTTCACGTGCGGGGGAAAAACGCCTCCCCGCGTCCTCCATCTTGGTTGTGAATTTGTGCTCCAGTTTCGCCATAGCGGCTGCGCTCGCGGGCTCGCTGTGTTTAGCCAGCTAGCTACATCAACAAAACAGCGCAGAGAAATAGCGCGGAAGTGGCCCGCGGTGTCCGCGAATACCACTACCCAGCGCCGGGAGCCATTCCACCTCCACCTGCACCGCTCTCAAACTCAGTAAAGCCTGAAGCCTGTGTGCGTTTCGCTCAGCTAAACCACTTCTGTCCGCTCCAGTCCCGCGTATTCGGATACGCAAGCTAACCGAGGCTAGCGTCAGCTCGGCGCACCAGCAAAATATCAGTAAAGCCCACAACTTCTGTAAACGTCTCCGCCATTTTACTACTTACCCCGCAGCAGCGGTAAATCCAGCACGCATGCGGCTCCGCGACACTGTCGAATGGGGCTAGTAGTTCTGAAGGAAAAGCGCAGACAGATTCATAGAGGTTAGTTTGAAAGTGGCGGTCAGAGGCTGTCTGTTTCAGACTCTCACCCGCTCGCACCGCTCGGTTTGTTGTTCCGATGATCGAGCTGCAGAAACGGCACAAAGCTGCCACCTGCTGGTCACATGGTCACGACCTCTCAACTGGACCGTGAGCGACATCTACTGGTCAATATTGGTTATAGCGCTTTATTGG
>JAOVYV010000035.1:16175394-16196031 GCA_025674545.1 Hassar affinis | reverse complement strand
TTACCTCATTTCCACTGAAAACAGATAATATAATAATACCCCAATCTCTATCCCTTACTCCACTTTCCAGTGTGGAAATTATGACAGTAACAACCATTGGCATATTTCCAAATTGTAACCAGATTTGTTTTTCTTTAAAGAATGTCAAAAAAGAGACAAGGCTCATGATTCGAAAATGCAAATGGAAGGACTGAGGAAAGAGGGAAGAACTATTTGAAAACACAGATATTTTATTTTATTGTATTTTTTTTTGTCACTGATAAACAAGCTGGTTGTTACTTTGATCAGGCTGTTGCTGATTTTCTGTTCACAATCTGCCTACGTAGGAGTGCCGCCTCTGCATTGCCACTCTTCCTCTGATATTTGCCTAGCTCATTTGTGGCCACCGTGCCACTGGGAGTGGCTGTCAGCTGTGTGGGTTTCATAAGAGATAGTGAATGACAGCGAGTGCAGAGTGGTGAGCCGTGGTAAGGTGCTGCTCCGCATCAGTCTTGTCTACTCACATTCAGGCAATGACATCTATTACGATAATGAGAGAGCCTGTCAGCATCAGCCAGCCCCCTTCATGGCCAAACATATCCCAACTCAGTCCAATGCAGTCAGATCCTGTCCACAATGACCTACACACTGATACGAATGTTATCTCAGTGACATTGTTAACAGGGCTAATACAAATAACCTATAACCTATAAATAAAGCACCTATTATTTACAAAAATAATTCTGCTTGAAATCCGGTAGTGCCTTTACACTGCACAGAGGCAAGCCTGGCTACAGGCAAACATTTGATTGTGCCATGTTTAAACTGTTCCAAGTTTAACCCAGACAAGCCCTGGCTTAGCCTGAAAGAAACGTTGTGTCCTGTCTCTATATAGAGTGGGAGAAATGAATCATCTAGTTATCACAGCTTATCCTTTGTTCAACTGGAGAGTTCCAAATAATGCTTCTCCACAGGCTTGCTGTTCACATCCAGAGCACTGTACCACCACACATGCCTGGAACACAGTAGGGAAACTTGCCCATAAAACAGTCTGTACCTTTACACTGATGTCCAGGTCACTGTGTACACATTGAGTGCATTTGTAAGATTCTGGCATGTGAGTGTTTTTTCCTCCAAAACAGGCTTTCCTTGGTAAACAACTCTAAACTCTCTGTTTTGGTTTCATGGCCCCTGATGGGTAATTACAGGAGCTTTTTTGTTTTATAAAATGCCACTCTCACGCAACGGGTTGAGACCATATGACAAGCTGTAAAAAAACACTGTGTTTTTCTAGAGTGCATATTTTAGTCCAACTATCAGGTGGAAAGTAGTAATTTCCACACTGTGGCAAACAATAGTTCTTACAAGTCTGTCTATTAAAAGCAATACACTTGAATACCTGAAATCTGAGATGAATTACTATCAAACAGATTTGTATGTGTACAAATCAACAAGTACAACAAACAGCAACAACAACAAAACAACCAAGCATCACACCATACTAAAAATACAGCTTTTAATTTCAGAGTTGTGAAACCACAAATTTACACAGTGTTTTTTTTTTTTTGTCAGACTACAGAAATGACCTGTGTTGCAGCAGAGCATTTCTCAAAAAATAAGTACAGATAGGTTTCCCACTGAGTAAAATAAGGTGCTAGTGCAACTGCTGCAACACAGGCCTTTCTTAATCGATTTCTTGCTAAGTGTTGCAATCCCTTACATAAGTATGATGAAAACAAGAAGATAGGAAAATACTAGAAGTATTTTTTTTGTTTGGACTTGCTCAGGGAAGCATGTATGAGATCTCTTTAGTCCCAAAATCATATATAATGTTCAGTTAGGTCCCTGACGTAAGATCTTGACAAGCTAGAGTAAAACCCTTTTTAAACATTTACCCCAATTCCTGTATACTGTATTTGCATATTTTGTATATTCATACCCCTCCACCTATATTTAAAAGTACATTGAATTATATACTACTGAATCTTACTCTCATTTTGAAGGCATCAGCTGATCTCTGAACACAAACAGTATGTATTGTTAGTGGTCGGTTGATGAATAAGGTAATAATGCAACACACAGGTCTTTGACTTAAGTTTAAAGTAGGAAATGTGATTGAAAGGAGGATATAAATGCTAGTTACAGTTCCAGTGATCCAGAAATAGCTGATTTGTTTTTGCCTTTTCAATAATCCATGCAATGTTTAGGAAAGTAAGAATCTGTCCTATGCTTTGCAATCATTTCTCCCATTGTGTTTACCATAGCTGTGGGAGAATAACAGGGAAGGCTGTTTTAGTTAGGCAATCTTTATGTGGCTTTACAGGAAACTATCAGCTTGTCCTGGAAACACCCTGTTTCATTTATGTGCCAATACCCTTCTGTGTTTTTCCTTTTTGTAAATTTACATCCTATTTGCCACTAAGTGTTAGTCCCCACTAGTCCTTTCAGACTTAAGTCCCTTTCTTGAAAGTAAGGATTTGGTTAATTGGTTTGTAAATACTGGATTCACTTTTAGTCTCCCCAGATAAAATCTTCTTGAGCAGGCTGTTGTATTAAGAGCGCAGTCTGGCAAAGTCAAGGTTTTTTTTTAATGTCTTTAGGCCTTATACAGGTTAAAAATAATCAGTCCCAGTATTCCAAAAAATCCAAGCAAGGCTCTGTCTGAGCCTCAGCTTCTGTGATCTGTTTACAAAAACTGCTGTGCACTAGCGCTAAGTCTTCACTAGCACTTATGCTGGACTAAGAATTCACTAGCACTTCTGCTGTCATAGAAGGGCACTAACTGCCATTTACCCAGTTTGTGGCAGCATTCTTTCCACTGAGATGTCATAGAGCAAATCATGAGTGAGGTACAAGTTTGTCTGCTAACATGGCAGCTAATAGGCAAATGAGTCAGCAGAGCAAAGCAGTCTGGAAAACAGAGAAGAGAAAAGAACACAGCTTACGAGTCCTGCCAAAGAAACCCACATAGACTGCCAAGAAACCCAAAAGAATGGAGCCTGGAACTTGAAACATTTCACTCTCTTCCTTGTCCAAAAGGTTGAATGGGTTTCCACAGAGCAGAGCTCTTTCAACATTGACTGTAGATAATCTCTAACTTATTGAAGGACTTCATTCACTTTCAGTGTCCTAGTCCTGGGAGGGTGCACTTAATAGTGTTTTTATGCTTAAAAAAAAGACAACTTCAATAGCATAATTTTACTAGTATCATGTGCACAATGTGCCATTCAAACTTTACTTCAAACACTATTTTGCATGAATGTCCTGATACATGCCTGCAACGTATAACCAAAGCACTAACAATGAATTTATTGAAACTCACATTTCAAACAATTTAGGTTGTTTAGCATCTGCTTCTCCTCTCCACTAACAGAGCCTGCTGGTCATTGGCTCTTTAAATGCCATCCCATAAGTGTGCCACTCATTTCATGGAGAATGTTGTCCACTGAGCAAAGATCAAACAGCACCTTCATTTCTGAATCGCTCCAATTTCCAGACGGTTCTCCTATGCTTCTTCTTGTTTGTTCTACCTTATTTAGTGCTTCCCCTGTTATTGGATCTACAACTGAAGATGAACAAATAAATAAAATAAATGACTAGATAGATAGATAGGTATATAGATAGACAGACAGACAGACAGACAGACAGACAGATAGACAGACAGACAGACAGATAGATAGATAGATAGACATACAGATAGATAGACATACAGATAGATAGATAGATAGATAGATAGATAGACAGACAGGCAGACAGACAGACAGATAGATAGATAGATAGACAGACACACAGACACACAGACACACACACACACAGACAGACAGACAGATAGATAGATAGATAGATAGATAGATAGATAGATAGATAGATAGATAGATATGGCATTTATTCACATGAGAGCCTCCTTGATAATTTCTCAGGAATATGCTTTACGTGTAATCTGGTTGAATGCCATGATAATCTTGCCAAGATTTCAACTCCGCCTTAGAGTTACATCAATCTAAGTCAATTTGCATCAATCTAAATTGACTCAGGCCATCTGACGACATTGACTTTAACATTGCACTGAAACAATTTACCATTGTTTAAGCTCAACACAATGTACTGCTTTATCTACACAAAAGATATGGTCTACAGTATTCTTTACTTAAAAACAAAATGTATTTTGTTACTTTTACACTATGTCCTGAAGTTGTTTTCCTCTGATACCACAGCAGTTAATAAGGCAAACTAGACAGATAGATAGATAGATAGATAGATAGATAGATAGATGGATAGATGGATGGATGGATGGATGGATGGATAGATAGATGGATAGATAGATGGATAGATGGATAGATCAATGGATGGATATATGATCCAGTACATAAATAGATCTCTCACTAGTATAAAGCATTGCCCTTACATGCCCTTACAGATTTCTTCGCCATTTTGTTAAATAATAGCACAGCACAGTTACAGCTGTCGCTATTGTCAGAGCAACCGATTCAAAAATTTAACAGTGCTGTAGTTTGTATAGTTATTGTGCTTGGTTCAATGGCACTGAATCACAGTGATAGACTTCTCACACAACGTACATCTGCCTGAATTGATGTTCTTTGTTGTATTTAAGACCTATTGTTTGGAAGCTTATCTTTATTATTCTCTTCTCTAGAGACTTCCAATCCCCAGAATTCATTTAAGTCAAGTCTGGAAGTGGCAAAGAATTTAATATCTAAGCCACTGTAGACCCAAAGCTTATTAGCACCTGGGTCTGGATACATTCTTTAGAGATTCCTTCATTGCTCCATCTTGCCCAGTATGACATTTATGAAGGGCAAACTATGTAGAACAGATTAAAGAATTACAGTCTGGTCTATCAGCTGATCCGGTAGTAAGAAGCTCATGCTTTTCCCTATGTCAGCATGTTCGTTCATGTGACGAGTGCTGACAGTAATAGTGTTGACTTTGATAATGTTGACTTAAATTTAAGTGTCTTAGCACCCAGAATCTGTAAAATACACTATGTGCGTGAAAAGATTCTGGACAAAATTGTCAAATAGCAGTCAGAATCCAGGAATACCATTCCGAAACCCAGAGCCAAGTGTTTTACTGATATGAAAAACCTTTTCAATGCATAAAAGAATTAGCCAGCCTGACATAAAGTGTGATCACAAGTAATGACATACTTTTTATTCATTTTTATTGATACAATGCATCCAAACTACATTTGTTTCCCCTTTTAATTAATGTTTTCTACAGTTTACGTAAAGAACTGGGAGTACCGCCAAGTACACTATCAGAGGAAACACAGCAAAAACAGCTGTGAGCACCCTCACTCCCCGCCTCTTTCTCTTCCTCATTTTTTTTTATTTCCCTCTTTCAGTCTTCTCTCACACATGCACTGAAACACACACACACCAACGCACACACCCATCAACTGTGTCAGGCCAAGTGACACAGCACACCCTTCTCACGAACGCTCACAAAACATTGTGTCTGGAGCTGTAATAATGTGTTAATGACAGCCTGTGTTAGCGCTACACCCTTTTTCATTCGAAGCACTAAGTCCTTCTCAGGCACATGCATCAAATTGATCCCTTTTTGTAACCAAAATAAATATTTTCTGCACGGAAATGTTATAGCTATCAAAACAATCCACCGCACCCCAAACATTGTGTTCAGTATGCTGTGTGCTTTGGATGCACTTCACTCGTGTAGGAAATGAGTCAACAGAGAATGCTTAGCAGCTTGAAAGTTCTGTGCCTTAACTGCCATTTCCAATACCACGTCTCAGGGGATCTGTCTAATAATAGGGCTTTTCTGTGCCCACTTTCCTCGCTGTCCTCATGTGAGGGTCATGCACAGGCTCGTCCTGTACACTGTTTACTTCCCACATTGCCTGGAAACGCCTAGTTACCGAGTTTGTATATATGTACATACACTGCCGAGTGTGCAGTGCTTTTGTTACAACATATACGTATTATAATAGTCGCGGGTGCTGTACAATCCTGTATATTACACATACAGTATGTGTATAGCACAGTTATCTTTTTGAGCTTTAACTGGAATCATCATATTCTGGTGCATAAATAAGTCAAAAGAATCAGCAAATAGGTAAATGGAAAAAGGAAGAGGTTCCATGCACGCCTATGATGCAGCTGCCTTTAAAAATAAACGGGCTAATTTAGTAAATAAATGACGCTACGGTATTGATAAGTGCTGACAGGATTTCATTTAGATCTAATGGTGCACAAACTTACACCGTGCTCATGAAGACTGACAGATCGATCAGGTGAGGTTGTAGACAGTCAACACCCGCTAACAGGTAGAGCATGCAAAAGCCAACAGCCTGGAGACAGTGCAAACGCCGCTTTGCAGCATGCAAACACCCAGTTCAGGGCAATCTCTACCCAGCCCTGGGGGGGATTTCTAGGTGCTAGCGCAAGAAGACTAACACCTTTGCTCGTGCCAGGAATAGCAGGGAACCAGACAAGCAGTCGAGGACTCGTGCACACGTGAAAGGCACGCTAATTACCTGGCGAGGCCAGACAGCTGCACACTCCTGTGCTTCAGGCTAGAAAAGCTTTACATGTTGACACAGTATCATGATCAGCACAGAAAAAAAAACCCCAACATGTTCAGAGGGATGACTGAACCCATTTAGTGGTTTAGGAACACAATTTGTCTGGTGCACTGGGTGGGTCGGAGGAGCCTCATAACACACATGCTAATGCGAAATGCTGTCAGTAGAGGGGATGTTTTCATCACAATGCTCCTGAAAGATAAGTTCACTTCACTATCTATATAGCTGGTAGTAGAAGTGAAGGAATGGCATGCCAGACAGTTGTGCATTGTGCTGCTCTGTGATAGGAGATACATTATAATTTTTCTTGCGAAACAGCGGGGATGTCTGCTTTTGACTGAGTTGTTTGTCTAGATAATTAAAAGAAGACTATGGCACTTTTCATTGGAACACTTTGGGTGTGGCAAATTGGAATTTGACTTTGTGGATCATTAAGGTTCCATACTGTATGTCAGCTGAGAACTGTAAACATGACTCTATTAGTTCTGTTTTTCAAAATGGTCTACATTGACATGTGTTCATGCTGCATTTGGTTAGTGCCACATAATGGATCTGATTGTTAAAATGCAGTATACCACAGCACTACTGAACAACCTTCTGACTTCTGATTGGCTCCCAAAACATAATCAATTGTCGATATGTTGATATGAAGTTTTGGATTATTTGGACAGCATTCAGAGTAAAGTCAGAGGAAAGGCTGTGAAATTAAGTTTTCAGATATAGGAGTCAGGTGCTTGGTAATATGACAAGCTGCATTTTCACGGATTGTTTGGCTTTGTTGTGTTTTATTCCTTTCATAGCAATTGCCTGTTACTGTAGAATGACACAAACCACATTTGCAAGGGTGTTTTAAAGGTATTTTAAAATGTCTATGTACTACCATATTTCCTGTGGTAACAACAAGCTATAAAGTACAAATAATCACAGAGTAAACATCACAGAGCAGTGTGCATTCTTAACCTCACTGACCCCTTTGCATGTTCTCTGAGCACTGGAAGACTGCCAGCATATCACCATCTTTGTGTGAACTTTCTGCAGTTTTGCCAGTAACTTCTAGATTGTTCTGGAGATAAAATGACAGCTAGTTGGCTCGAAGTTCTCTGCCTACGTGTGCAAATCCTACGCATCAGCCACCTCCATCTCGGTTATGCTTTCTTCACTCTGGATGGGTGAGAGTCAGATGAGATGAGAGTGTTTACATCGCTGCTTTCTCAAACTGGTATTTTTTTAATCAAACCATTTTTTTAAAGGGTTTCAATTAAACTCTCTTTATTCTGACACAAACTACGACTACAGATAGAGTCTGTGCACAAATGTGCACACTCCTGCATGTGCATGCTAACATACCTACGTACGCTGCTCACTAAAACAAGCCTGCACTAGCTACTGAGCAGTTTTCAGACTCTAGGCTGGCTTGTTCCTGAAATTTCTTTCGACCTGGGTTTAAAGACAGAGAATGTCAGAAAAGGTAGCGAGATAGTGAGGAAGTATAATAAATCTGCCCAGCCTACAGAGTGGCGTCTGAATTCTTAGACTGAACATGTAGCCATAAACATGCTTACTCACTGGTCTCACAGATTATTGCATTTCTATGGCCTATTCTATGTGTGCATGTACTGTATTGTTCAAGTTAACAATAAATAACATTTCTAGTCTTGTGCTGTGTAAAGGATAGATAATATTATAAGGAGTTGTTGTGGTTTATAATGTACCAGACACAAAGAACACTAACATTAGACACACAAAGACAGCATACTTTGGTCGCATACAGCTCATTCTAAACAAGTAAAAGAAATAATAAAAGCTCTGATGTGACTACTTAGAGTGTGAATTTATCAGCGGTTACCACCCCCCCCCCCCCCACACATAAAAAAAATCTACTTTTCTGTGATGTTAATTATTCTTTATGCACACAATTAATTAAATCTTCTATGTTTTGAGACACCACAGGAAGAAATGTTGATTTTTAATACATTTACACTCATTTTCAGGCCTCATTGCGTGCGACAAACAATGCAACTCACTGCAAGCGCTGTACCTGAGCAAATAAATGAGACACAGCGGGTGTGCTCCTGGCTCTGCTTGGAGAAGAGGTGTTCTCTAATGAGTTGATTTGGGCACAGGCTCTATGCTGTGCTGTTGATGCCATCTGATCCACATGAGAATGGATTCTCGGAAGAGTTGCATCCTCTCCTCTTGGCACTGCTTCTTTCTGCTACGGCCAAAACATCATGGCTGCTTTTTTTCCAAAGCAGGAAAGGCAGTGGCTTTGTGATCACCCAAACAATAACCCCAAGACATAAACCGTGTCTAATTTCATCTGGTTCCGATGTCATTCAGTTCAGGGTGAAAAGAGGAAAACTGCTATTTGAATCTGCAATGGCTTAATTTTAGATTTAACCCCCCCTAGTTCTTAAAAAACACAGAAAGCAGGTTAACATGTGAACAAAGGTAAAACGTTTTAACATTTCTCATTATAGGATTCTTATATAACACACATATGATCAGTAAGACCGTTTCTAGACACAGTTACTTATGTCAACCTAAAGCCTATTCTTTTGGTAGGTAATTCTCTAAAGGAATGCTATTTTCTAATTAATTTATTAGTAGAAAAAATAGTTTCAAACTTTCAATCACTACAGATATCTTGAATTTGGCTTAATAATCTCATGTTGGTTTAAAACCATGTCATAAACAGAAATATTAATTGAAATTGCCTATATTGTGGATATTTTTATTTCCTAAGGTGCCATATCGAGCAAGAGCATCTATAAGTCATGCTATAAGTGCTTAGCGGTGTCATTTCTGGTGTTTTTTATTTCATCTAGGTACACTCAGGTCACACAACATATATGTTTTAACATAATATTTCACTTTTCACATTTTCCTCACATTAGAATAATCTCCCATTCATTCTTACTGCAGGTAGAACTTAGTTCCCACTTAAGAAGACTTTGCATTAAACCATTTTCAACTCAGCCAGGACAACACGGTGGTTTCCTCCCACAGTCCAAAGACATGCACGTTAGGTTGATTGGTGTCTCTAAAGTGGCCCTAGTGTGCGAGTGTGTGTGTGAGTGTGCTTGTCCTACGATGGATCGGCGCCCTGTCTAGGGTTGTTCCTGCCTTGCGCCCTATGCTGCCGGCTATGCACCGTCTCTCCCGTGACCCTGGAAAGGAATAAGTGGTTAAGAAAATGAATGAATGAATGAATGAGGTTTTGCTTTGGTTTTGAATGAGGTTTTGCCCAGTTTTGCTTTCATACACCAAAATCACCGACATCACATCATAAAAGAATTCTTTGGTCGTGAATTACAATCAGTGGCCTTAGAAACATAATTTTGACATTTAGTGCCATTGGAATATCAGGCAGCTGACAAGAGAGTCAGAATATTTTTTAAATTAAAATCTCAGAATGTTATAATGGCTGTCTTAAAGCCACCAAAAGATTATGGCATAGGCAGAATGAATGGGACAGCATTATTAGGGAAATGTAAATGAAAATACTGGCTTGCTCATATAAACCAATATATCAGCATTACCAGCCCATTGACACAGTGAGTTGCGAAATTACCATGAACACTAAATGGACAGAAAATGATCCTTATTACACTCTACACAATGGGCTTCTTAAACCATTTTGTCTTCCTACGCCTACCCATGGTCAGATTCCTCCAAATTCTGCATCTTGACCTTTTAAATTGTGTTTTCTCCAGGCATTGGAAACTGGATGTCTCCATAACATTGCTTTTGTTTATGCACAAGCCTAGATCATGCTGTGATGACATGGTATAAACAGAATGTAGGTATAGCTTTAGAGCATCTTATATATCTTATATGACATGGAGAAGGCATGCTACCTCACAGTCTGCTATAGAATTCAACCTGAATTATAATGTAGTACAGCATGATGTAATAATGTTAAAAGACCACTGAAATCATACCATGTAACCCGGGCTTCAGTAAAAAGTTTTCACTTGACTTGCACCTGGACTCCAAGCAGCTGATGGATATGAATATGCTCTGCCATGGTTTAATGCATGTTCTGTTCATGCATGTTTTATGAGTGTAGTAAGAAGGAAAAGCCCAGTGCAGGAACAGCCACTGGGTTTACAGCTTCCTCAGGCGCTGCAGATGAGGTTGGTTATATAAACCTTCCGTGACAGTAGAGCCCGCATTCTTGAGAAGCAGCAAAGCCCACAGGAGGCCATTGTGTAACAAGAAACATGGATTAGTGCAGTCACTGAGCGGTCATGTGTGGGAAAGCCACTCTGACATTTCTGCGCCTTTGCAGAAAGCCATGCATTATTAACTGGGCCCATTTGCAGCAGCACGACCACTACTGCACAGCTGTACTCACATCTGGAATGCTCTATCTTCATACCTGAACGGGCACAGCTACTTTAGTCAATATGGATATGAAAGAGTCTCCACAGAGGCCTTGTGTCCTTCAAACACAAAACCCCTTACTGTAAGCTGAGCTGCTGATGGTGGGGTCAATGACAAAGCCTGACATTAGTGCCTTTACGTAAGCACACCAGTTTAAGAATTCCAGAAAGGTTTTTTGTCAGATACATCACTGTAAAAAAAAATGTTCACTGCTTATCTGAACACAGTCAAACTGCGCTGTGAAGCATAACTCGCTCTGGGACACTAGGCAGATTGTGATCATGTAGATAGAGGCTAATCAGATTGGAAAAGCTCACTGTGGAACTTCTTCATGCACTTTTGTTCTGGCTTTAAACCTAGGGAGAAATCCTTTTATTAAAGATGTGACAATGACGCAAAACTATAGAGGCATGCTTTCTGTCTTTTATCACTCTGGCATGTACATGTCTGAGAGTACAACTACAACAACAAAACATAATAAAGTGTACATACTCTACATTCTGAAGAACATTCACTTCCCCAAGATTACATTTAGACTTAGAAGCAATTCAATCATATAAATCAAATGGCATTGCACTGGCATCTTGCAGTGGTAGCTCAGTGGTTAAGACATTGGACTACTGATTGGAAGGTCATCAGTTCAAATCCCACAATCTGCCACTGTTGGGCCCCTGAGCAAGGCCCTTAACCCTCAACTGCTCAAGTGTATAAATGACATAAAATGTAAGTCACTCTGGATAAGGGTGTCTGCCAAATGCCATAAATGTAAATGTATTTTTTGCATTCATATATATTTTTGCATGATTTTACATAATTGTATAAGAATTATGCACAAAAAGTACAAACTGTACAAATGCCAACATACCATAATCTCATTGCATATAACAAATTGTCCTACACTGAATGTCTCATCACATGGATTTAGACGTATGCATGTTTTGATTTTAGTCATACATGTGCAGTAATGACATGTTCTTAAAAAAAACAAAACACAACATGCAAATAAACAAACAAAAAACCACCACAACCATTTAGAGTTTATGGAGCACAAAGCCATCAATACACTCAAACATAATGTTCAAGCACTCAACAGGAACTTATTTCACAGGCATACTTTCTAGGAATTATAAAGATCCTTCCATGAAAGGAGGTAACTGTGGCTTAGTCTTTGACAGTCTTTGACATAAATTTGACTGAACGAGAGCTTTACAGGCTAAATTTGTGGTCCACATACAGACAGTGTCACTCCATCTTCTCATGTGACATGATAATAGAAACGTTCACACCTGGAACACAGAATCAAAGGAATGTAAAGCATTTGCACTACATACACACCCTGACTTGTACTGCCTGTGAACATGTATAAGAGGACTCTTAGAACATCGTAGAGCCATCTTTCAGCAGTGTTTGGCATGTCAGTATTAATGGTGAGACCAGTTAGAAATCCCCAGCCGCTGAAGTCTGGAGATTTGATTTAGGACCCAGTTCTCCACTGTGTAACTCTTTATTCTTTAATAACTAGCACTAACATCCAGCCAGATCTGGACTACAACTTGACTTGGCATGTATGAATGGTAAACAGGGATGAGACAGAAGGAGAGAAAGACCTTAGGGGTACATCCTGTGAAATACTGTATAAAGAGTAAAAAAAAGACACTATTGTTTGAAGCAAAACCTTGTCATTCAACATTAAGAGGAACTGATCTTTTGATATTGTTCTAATAAGCAACTGGTTCCTCTTATTTACGGCTGGGAGCTAAGAGAGCAAAACTGGTGGCTTCATGTGTCTCAGAGTAAGCATAAAAGAAAGAAAGAAAGAAAGAAAGAAAGAAAGAAAGACAGAGCTTCCTTTAGATAGTTAAAGGTCTCTTATGTGATTAGGACACACTAGTGTAGCACTATACATATAACCTTTAAGGTTCCTACACAGAAACAAATTAAAGAACATTTAAGGGTGCTCATTATATTTTTATTATTTTTAATCTAAGAATGTACTGGTAAAAAGTGACCCACATATTTAAATATTTCTAGTATGTCTTGAACAAAATCCTTTAATGTTCACAATGCATTAAAATGTCACTTAGGTTCATGCTTCCTGAATATTAAACATTACAAAAAATATCTTGATTTACTCAAACCATAATATTTGGCTCTACGTTCATCAGATAATATATATTTAATGTTATGATAATCGTACTATAATGTTTTACAGCTCACATACTGTAATTCTATTTTGTGGCTAGCTTGTATAAACTTCATGTCTAAGGAAAGACATATAAGTTGTTATTGAAGGAGATGAAGTTCTTGAAGTAGTCATGTGCTTCATAAAGCCATATGGACCTGGGGACATTTTATAACAACCAGTTCATTAAATACTGCTTTATATAAATGTCCTCTATGGCATTGCATAATGGTGCCGTATACAGCTTCACCAATCCCCTGATAGTGTATCACGTGATCTGGATACAGAATTACCCATGTGGATGTACACGTGAAAGAGCTGGAAAATTGCCTTATTTGTTTGTACCTATGGTGAGTTACAGACATATGGAGCACTTCATGCTCAAGGCCAGATGAAACTGCTTTCTGAACAATGTAAAGTCTGTTTAAAATGCATACACTACAACATGCCACTTAATATAAATTAGCAAATATTAAATGGCAAGGGAACTACTACTAACAAGGGTACACTTTTTAATTTTTTTTTTGTCTTTAAGCATTTGCAAATGCTGGAGTCTGTCTATCCGACATGCTTTTATCTGTGTACGGGTCAAGAATATAAAAGAAAAAGACATTTTTGTATTAACTGAATATTTGAGATTTGAGGTTTTTTCCTGCAGTATGAGCAGTATTTTAAAGTTTATTGCAGGCAATGTATTGCTTGTTTCTGATTTACAGAATTCTAAAAAAACAACCCAAAAACAAAAAAAACATTCCTGTAATGTTTCCTCCAGATGGTTGACAAAATATTAAATTATAGTAATACACATATATATGATAATATATACATAATATACATGATGAGTTAATATATCTGTATAATATCGGCACGTACCTTAATCGCACATTATTCAGTTAACCCCAGGCCACTCAGCCCATCCCAATTAAACAAATAACCATATTTAATGGACAGAAAGAGATGTTTAATTCCTTGGCTTGAATAGACAGCACCTGTTTGCACATGCTTGTACACCCTACATTAATCTGCACATGTAGAACTGTATTGAGCTCTTTAGAGTACTATCAAGCCTTTTTTTTTACCCTGTTCCTGTTGTCTGGGTTTTACCTATTCATCTGTAACAATAGTGTCTGGGGGCTAAGTTGAACATTAGACTTACAAAAGTTGAAGCATGTTGTCTGGACACCTTGATGAAAGGTATAATTATCCTGTATAAAAGAGCTAAGATTTATGGAAACTTCAAGATAGGAATTACAATGACTTCTTTCAAAGAAGGAAAAACAACAACAAGGGATTGCATCAGGCAGGTATCAGGTTTTCAGTTACAGGATATAGGGCACATGTAGAGAGAGAAACATACCTGAACTATCTCCTTGACCTGATGTTAGCTTATCATATAATCAATTGGTCAATTATAATAATTAACCTGACATTCTGTCATAGATTTCACAGATTGCTCATGCCTGAAGACTATTCTGAATAGTGTTTTTGATTCATCATAGTTAGAAGTAGAGCCAGAAGAGAAAGAATCATTGTCTATCTTCTCTCCTCCCATCCAGTTGAGACAATAGGACACTTTCACTCATATCCTGACTGTTCCAAAGATCATGCACAATACTGCCAGTGCCTGACACCAAGATAGCCTGCAAAATTTGACAACACGCATGTAGCCATGAACTACAAGCCTCCTTTCTCACCTAGCCTATTCAACAGGAGGGACAGGCGGTAAGTGGTTGTACATCATTCTGGCTGACAGCTGACAGATTGATTGCCTAGGTGTGCAGTGAGAGTGAAAAAAATACAGAGCTCACTTAACTGCTTCCAGCTCAGGGTTGCAAAATTGTTAGGCAAGGCTGTCATTGACAAGTTCATTACCTGCCTAACCTCATTGCTAGCATCAGTGCCGGATTGATCCTTTTGATGAACCTTTAATTGAACTGTGTGGATTATTAAAGTTTGGCAGTGCAGAAGAACCCGATGATGCATAGCTACAACAACAGGTTTTACTAGCCTATTTGAATATTGAGCACATAGTACAGATATAACTTGCAACTTGGTTTTAATGTTGGGATGAACTCTTTTAATGAACTTTTCAGCATTTAAGTAGAAAAGATATTTTAATAAGGCTTTTTAATGATAGTCATTAAATCACTATCAGTATTCAGATACTTGCTCTAATGACCTGCATTGTTTCTAGGATACAGAAATACAAACTACAGCTTCTTTTCAGCTTCAAGTTTATTCAGCTTCAAGTTTATTCAGTTTATACAGCTTCTTTTCAGCTTCAATTATTTAAAATAATTGACATTAAATCAATATCCAGAACTTAAATAGTCTTTTAAATTGCATTATCTGTGCCAAAACAGCACAGAGCTTTGGTGTATTTAGAGAGAGCTGGAGACATCGCCACTGTCCCATGGTGACAGAGACACACTGTACACTGTCCCACTTTAAACTTTACAAAGTGTCTTATTGTGCATCTGTACAATTAAGGTTAGAAGGTATTATACATAAGGTCAAAAGATGATCTAAATCTATACTCTCTTTTACTGAGTTGATGCTTATTATTCATATAATTCATGACTTAAAACACCATCAAATATTTTTAGCTAAAGCTATTTTTCAGTTAAAGCTCAAATCTTCATTTGAAGTCCCCAATTCAAACACTTTTTTCTTTCATAATGAGAAGTTGGCTATTTCTGTGTGAATACAGCAAAGGTTGGGGTAGCAATTACTTTTTACAGTAATAAAATATCAGAGGCAAAAAAGGAAATTGCATTCTAATGGAACATTACTGACAAACATTTTTTTCTTTAAATTATGGCCAGGTACATAAACAAGGTAAAAATGTTTGCCTGAAAGCCACAGGGACATCCCCATCCCTTCTACTTCAGGAACTGATAAAATCATTTCACTTTTTGTTAGTGAAGAGTGATATAATAATGTAATCTCACTGATTCAATTTAACCAAATTGTTTAAAAAAAAAAGCAGAGTATCTGTGCATGTTCTCCTCATTTCCATGCAAGTTTCATCTGGGTTCTTTGGTTTCCTCTCAAATATTTGCCAGTGGATTGAATTGTCTAAATTACATTACTGTGAATGAATATGTCTGTATGTATATGTGTGTGTGCACAGTGACCTGGAATGGACTGGTGTGGTAGAACTTTTCATGCAGTAGCGCAGGTGCCAGCCAATCAAATAGCATTTATGCAAACATTGTAGTGCAGGTCCTAACCGATCAAACTGTGTTTATACAAATATCCTGAGAGATCCCTCTACTGGAAAAGTAAAGCAAGATTGTGGACCAGTTCTGTTACTGAGACATAGACATTGCACATCGGATAACCTTGTTATTGTAACCAAAAAATACATTGGAGGTACTTTGTGAGGTGTTAACACTTCAGCAAAGTAGACAGCTTACTAGTGATGTTTAACAGCAGCAAATTCCCAGCGTCTGATTGGTGGTTGAGTCACATTGTCACATTGCAAAACCCCCCAAACATTAGGCATGCCTCCATCAAGCCTTATTGCAGTGCGTATGTGTGAATCCAGTCATACTGAAAGTAAGTGAGCGTATTAAGATGAAAAAAAAACAGTCATTATACTTTCCAGCCTTGCTATATGTAATGATACGTATATGCGCAAAGTAGCAGCTGTTAGAGTGCTGCCTCAGCACATGACTGCACCACAGCAGAGTGAGTTCTGTAATTATGGAACCATCATGCTCTGCTTTTTTCATATTTATTCATAAAAAACTAATAAAAAGTACACCAATCCCTTTGAAGAAGGTTACATAATGTTGAGCTCACCACTAACTGAGAAGATGTGTTCCTTGGCTCCTGCAGGGCTGTCATCATGATCCATGACCTCACATCTCTTCTCATTTCATACGGTACATAGTCATCAGCCTTCACCAGTAAGCTTGACTGTAGCACTGCCACTGTGCACGGTCCAGGAGAGGAGGTGCAAACACGATCCTGCTGCTTTAAAATCCCACCGGGCAGCTTTGCACACACAGCTTCAAATTAAACATGACTGCCAGCTCATCCTAGCACTAATGTGTGCTCGGTCCTTTTCAGTTTATTCTCTCTCCATGTTCTTTCTTACTGTTCAGGTAATTAATTGGACCATTCCTTGAATAAACTTTTCACCACTATATTGTACCGTTAGGAATTAAACTGCAGTTGGTGGAGGCATAAATGTGGTTAGATTTCCTATTCCAACAGAGTGACCCTGATTTTGTTCTTAATAGAGTATAGAGTCATGAGTATAAAACAGTAGGGGTGTAACGATATAGTCTGATCATGATTCGATTTTCTCACGATATTTTAAAGAAATTTTAAACAAAGAAGAATTCTAAAAGTCATTTTTTTCATTTTTTTTATTTATGAAGTGTAAAACTATGTAAATGGAAAACACATTTTCTTGTATACATTTTTTGCAGTTTCACCATATCTTAAATAACTAGGTGAAAATATTCCAATTTTATTTTTGAAGAATAATAATTCAACCTAATGTGCAGGTTTAATAATGTGTAGAGTAAATCATTTAAACAAGTCCCTTTTAAATTAAAAGGAAGATGATGAGTTTATGCATGGAGATCTGGAATAACATGGTGGAAGACGGCGGCTATGCGCCTCACTCAACCCAACAACCGACTGCTGCGGTTTACACGGTTTAGTCCTGCATGGGAAACAAACTTTAAAGTGTGGGCAAAACACTTTATGTGTGGTGGTAGTCCATCGTCCTTCACTGCTACGTCCATATTTCGAGCGTTGTCCCTAACAATAGCAATGTTGTGATTGCGAAAGAGCCAACTCAGACAGAGCCGATTTCCTTGCCTATGTTTAGCCCAGACTGTGACTCGTCAAGAGGGTGAGTTTGGAGTATGAAGCTCACCATTTCCCACTTTCTGGTGATCACAGGTGCTGTTATAGTGACATAGCTCAGCATAGCTCTTGTAGTCCAACCATCTGTGGTTATTGCTACACTGTTCAAGATTCAAGATTCAAGTCTGCTTCTTTCAAAGTTTGCATCGTGTTTGATTTTGTTTTGACGCTGCGGCACAGACTCATGTGCTAGTGAGAGTGGAGCCCTCTGCTGTTCAAACGGTATTACATACATTAGATGGCATTATAAACAGAGTGAACGTGATATTGTTATATGTCCACGATGCACATCGTCACATTTTTGCATCACGATGCATTGTAGCGTAATGCATCCTTACACCCCTATAAAATAGCTAGACCAAATGATTGCAATGACTAATATTAAAATGTTTTGCTATTATAGCAGAAATTTGTGCAAAAATATTCCATACAGTAACAATTCATTCCTTCATCTTAAATAACTGCTTTATCTTGGTCAGGCTCATGGCAGATCAGGAGCGTATACTACAAAAACTGGTGGGTGAGGTAGGGGTACACCTTGGATGTGATGCCAATCCATTGCACGGCACCATGAACACACACTCATTCACAACTAGGAATAATTTAACAGTCAGTTTTTCTACATGCTTTTTTTGGAGGAAAGGTGGGAGGACAGGAGGATCCTCTCTGTGTTCTTCCTGGAGACCCTGTAAGGCTACACTGTGAGCAATTCTTACTTAATATATCTGATAATATACCTATTGCCAAAAAGAACAACAGTATCAAAAAGGCACAGCCAATTTTATTCGTCAGATTTGGGTGACCCTGTAAGTGAAGGACTGCTTAATGTTTTTGCCATGGGTGGATCTGAGGGATTAATCATTAATCCAAATGCTTCATTTCTCATGGGAAATAATCCAGCCCAGTACTCAGAAACACCCACATACAAAGCTAATAAATCACACATGTAACATCTTTTCTACTTTGTAATAAAATCATGTTTACAGTTTTTTTTGTAAGTAAATGCTACCATTTTATACAGTTATGAGGAAAATGACATCAATCAACTCCATGTTTTCTCTATAATTGTCCATTGACTATTTTTCTACCTACTGACATCAAACCCTAGCTTTTAAAATATGTCTTTGCTGAGTCAACATGGTTAAAGTGTTTAACTGGTGTAATTTCGGTACACTTTCTGTGTAAATTTCAGGTTAACAGCACATTTCAGATACTTCCTCAATCTGGTGTGTAATGAATAACTACTACAGGATTATTTGTTTTCGATTTAATTGTCTTCGTTCATGCAAGGGGTCCAATTTCAGTCTGGGATGTCCACTGATGAGACAAGCAAAACTTTGTACAGTGGGTGGGTACTGATGTAAAGTTCATCTCCCCGGCTTAGAAAAATACAGCATTACAGTTTGTTCAGTTTTGTACAAGTCCTGTTCCTCACACGTTTGATGGCCAGGAGGATCACTGCAGGGAGAACAGGAACTATACAACCCCTACATGAAACAAGCCCTACATTTGCATTTTCAAGATATGGGAAGGAAATGTATTTAAAAAAAGGTTACTTTGTTAGTAACTGACAAAAGTGGCTGAAAAATGTTGGGGACTTGAAGATGAACAGTGGCTTAGACATGTCCTGTCAGAGTCTGTACAAACCATATGGTGTACGTTTCCTTCCTAAGGAGGCGTTACAGTGACTTGTACATGTTTTACCGATTATATATAGTATGACACTGAGTGACTATAGGGTGTGCTTTGTATATTAAATCATGTCCAATTACAGGTTAATATTCTTCTTTTGTTACATTCTATTATAAATTTAATTTGGACAATGCTTTTATCCAAAGTTTCTTACAAATAAGACAGAATGTAAAACTAGTATTTGCAGACTGGCACGTTTCCACAGATTAAGTAAAAGCCAAGTGCAAACCCGTGTAGGAGGAACAAAAACAGCCACAAGTAAACATATCGGTTAGGGTTAGGGCTAGTATTTAGGAATGCTTATACACAAGACTGAAATCAGTAAAATATATGGCACAGGGGACAGAGAGAGAGAGAGAGAGAGAGAGAGCGAGAGAGAGAGAGAGAGAGAGAGAGAGAGAGAGAGAGAGATGGGGCCAAGTTTAACTTATTTTCATGTGATTTACTTTATTCTAACTTATGCAGGCTGCATTAGAAAATTAGACACAAGTGACCATTGACATGTATCTGTGAATATTTAAGGTTTATGTGTTGCAAAGCTTGAGTTCTAACTTGTTCAAGCTTCTTTCATGCAACAGCATGCTCTCGGTTCTCTTGATGCTGGCATGGTATCATGAAGTGTACATCTTTTGCACTTTTAGTTTGTATCTTTTTCCTGGAAAGGTGTATTGCCCTTAATCCCCTTAATTTGCTTTTTAGAATCCAATTATGTACTGTAAATGATTATAAAAAAGGTATTCTGTATTCACTAGAATATAGACATAAAAGTTTAGGAACAGTACTTTGGTATACAGGGGTTAGACAATGAAACTGAAACACTGAAAACACCTGTCATTTTAGACCACAATAATTTATTAGTATGGTGTAGGGCCTCCTTTTGCGGCCAGTACAGCGTCAATTCGTCTTGGGAATGACATCTACAAGTCCTGCACAGTGGTCAGAG
>JAOVYV010000035.1:16130339-16141779 GCA_025674545.1 Hassar affinis | reverse complement strand
AAAAAAAACACGTTCACAGAACAGAACATTGCAGTTGTCAATAGCATGCTTATGGCAGCATTAATGGAAGGGTTATCTTTTTTTATTGCCCTAACAGCATCTAGGTCTCCTCTGATAAAAAGAACACAGTTACCTATTTGCTGGCTGGTTTACTGCAAGTCTGTCAAGCATGACCTGACAATGAAGAGAAATGGAACTACTGAGAACCAACACGTGCTCTGTGAAGAGTCAGGAGATTATTTTCAGGTCAAGGGGACACTTCTGTACAGTAAACCTCATGTAAATTCCATGTACTTGAAAAAGACTCCATGAAGCTAATATTATGATATCATCAAGTGGTAATGACAGCTGATATTTTGTTCAGCCTTGTATAAGGAAGCATTAATGACACAAAGAGGAATGTCATTTAAAGAAGATCACAGAGTATTGAGTCTGGATTACACCAGATTACATTTGGATACCATTCAGAGTTGCTTGCCATAAAAACAGCCTGAAGGCCTGAACAACACATACGGTATGTAAAGCCAGAGGGATTTTCCAACCAAGTAGTAAAAGTGAAAGCATACAGACAATGGCTTTCAGTGTAGCGGTGCAGGTTTTACTGTTTTGTTTAACCCTTCCCTGAAGTGCCACTAGGTGAGAGTTTTTATGTAATATCACAGTCATTAGAGATAATTAATTCTTCACCTTCCTTATAAGGTAGTGAGCTTCTGAACATATGACTCATTAAGATGATAGACCTTGTGTTCTACTGCACAATTTATGTTTTGTACCATGTATCTTACAGCTAACATATTGATTTCTCATTCTTTTGTCTGATGCAAGCATAGAGAAATGTTGCATCATATTTGTTGCATGACTAATATCATATTGTCTTGTTTCCAAAGGTGGGTTATACTGGATGTGGGTGGATTGCAAAGTCCATCTCCTGTATACAAAGCAGTGACTAAGACGTCATTTTCTGCCCAACCCATTGAGAGTCACCCACTTCGAGTAGGTGGTATATTTCAGTCACTATTGTATATTGTGTGATCTGTGGGATGACACTGCTAAAAACAGTTGCTTGCTATGAGAAACACACGGCGTCACCATGACATGATTGTGTAGGATATGTTTGGGTCTTTCATCAGAACTTCCTTACATCCTCGAAACAATCCTAACGGATCATCAGTGGTTCCACATGCTGAGGACATCAGTAACTCACACAATCTTCTACCAGTCATCCTGAGGAGTTAATCAGTTCCTCAGTTTAATCTACGAAAATCCATCCTGAGTGGCTATCAGTACGTCCAGACCATGCCCTGATATTCATCCTATTGAGACGAGTGTTTTTACACAGGCTCGTACAAGTCATCCAGATGACATCATCAGTGCTTTTACACAAACCCTTTCACACCCATCCTGATGTGGTTCTTTCAGTGGAACTGTGGAGTGTGGGAATAGATTTGCAATCTTGCTGAACAATGCACTTTGAAGGATGTACTTTGGGGAAGATCTAGAGTTTAGCTGAGCAGTATACTCTGGGGAAAGAGCCACAGTCTAGATAAACAGTGTACTTTGGAGACAGATCTCCAGTCTAGATGAACAGTGGACTTTGTTGAAAGATCTTCAGTCTAGTTGAACCGTGCTCTTTTGGGGAAAGACCTACAGTCTATATGAACAGTGAGTGTACTTTATGAAAGATTTACAGTCTAGTTAAACAGTGTACTTTAGGAAAAGATCTACAGTCTAGTTAAAGTGTGATGTTTAGGGAAGCCCCTGAGTAATAGCAGGAAAAAAGCCAACCGTGAAAACCAACCCCTTAAAGTAATGCAGCTACTGCTCACTGTAAGTCAAGGTTATACATACAAAGTCCCTGGGGCTGCAAGTCGCTAACCTTCAAAGCATATACTATTATCCACCGTTTATCTGCGTTTTTTAAGTGCAGGCCCGAGACCCCCTGAAGTCTGTGACATGGCTAGGAAATCTGCTACTTTATTATTATTATTTATAATAATAAAAAAAGAATAAAAGAAAGAGCTGTGATAGTTACAGTTACATGGGTTTCAAATCATTGTCCCATTACACCATTCAAGATAATGTGTTTCATTTGGGAAGCTCAGTAACAAAATAAAAATAATATCTAACTAAAAGAAATGAAACCAATAAAAACAACACAAATAAAAACACAAAAAGTCTAATATCTTCTGCTTTCCATGTTTATTATAGAATGTTGCTGTGCATTGATTCTCTTAAAAGTTTCATCTGTCTTTAAAACAGAGGGCTTGATTGAGGTTAATATCAGAGCTGCTATACGCACGAACGGTATATCAGAATTTTATCTGTTGGTGTGGTCATATCAAAACAATATTGTCTCTGTGGACTAGGACACTGTTCCCATGGTGATAGGCTATAGCTATAAACAGAGACAGAAGGAAGTGGAGAAGGAAGTGGCTCAGCGTGGATGACGCAGACAGTTGGGGCGCTTGTGTAGACCGTACACTCTATTTATCTGCATGTGTTTTACAGGTGCTGCACAGTCTGAATTCTTAGAAGTCAAACTAAAATGGTTGAATTCATTCGTGCATAGAAGAGTCACGTGTATAGACGTGGCTGGAACAGTCTGCCAGAACTGATTTTCTTGCAATTGTTTAGGTTGTATTCATTTTACAGTTGATTCATTTAAAGCTGTTCCCTGGATTTTACTCCTAGACTCATTGGGACTCCTAGCCACAAGTTTCCAAAACGGTCCATGCACACATGGAAATTCTCCATAACAAACACACACTCCTTAGTGTGCTAAATGATCTGCCTCCTCCCTAAACCCGGTTTCCTGTGTCAAAACGACCACATCACACCCAAATGCTGAAGGAAACATTTACTAAAGCCTCCTCTCGTGCAATCACTGGTTGCTTCAGGAAGAAAAGTCATGAGCTCAAGAAGCTGATTGGCTCCTTAGAATGTCATACCACTGCTACCCACACCCATGTTTGGAGCCAGACCCACACATAAGAGTATTATGTCATGCTTCTTTGTTATTTCGGGTACGGTGATGGAGCTCACAATGAAATCATTCATATTTACACCTACTTTCAATGGCTTATTTCATATGTTCTCTGGCCAGGGCTGTAATAGGTAGGCTAAATAAACAGCTAAGGTTACAGCGCAGCTAAATTTAAACTCTGTTTAAAGCAATTTTACATTTTTGAACCATGACTCACTTGCCAGTGTAACCCACCCAAATAAAGTGCGAAAAATAAAACATGGTCTACGCCATCCTCAACTTAGACAAAAGTTATTTCTTTAAGCAGGAATAGGCACACAATGACACTTGAGTGCAAAAAAAGGGAAAGAGAACAAAAAAAAGAAACTAGATGAAGTCAAATATTTTTCCTATACTTTTAGATATAAAATAAAAATAATATGAGATAAATTAAATAACCAAATGAAATTGAAAAAAGGAAAGCTGGAATAAAGCTGCATTGCATCGTCTGGATGCAAGTTGGGGCTTCATTACTTCGACTGTAGCTGGTGAACATAAACTTCTAGACAAGCCAAAACCAGCTAGATCTGGTTTTTCCTGGTCCTTTCCTTGTCGAGCGAAACTGAAATCTGCGAAAGGCAGCTTATGAGTCAGAGCTACGTTGCCAAGGCCTTTGTTTCTCAATGAGAAAAACATGCATGGCTATGTGTGTCTGGGTTTGTAGTTGAGGGAATCCCTTATTATGGAAAAGAACACATCATGTCTTACTCTTTCTGTGTGGACTTGGCTCCTTTCCCACTAACTCTGCCCAATAAACTCCACCCATGCTTAATATATTTCCTTCTGTGGCATATTCTGAGACACAACTGATACTCAGAAGGGGAGAGAAGTACATTTGCTATGATAAAGTAGCTTTCCTGCAGGGTAAAAGAACCAGGCTGCATTTTACAAATATTCTCTTTTAGACAAAAACATTGATTTGCACCAAGTTAATATGTAACCATGCCAGCTCAGCTTAAAATGAAAAGAAAGATTATGAGGATTCCAGAGAACAGAGTTAAAGATATAACTGTATATTCTGTTACTCCACAAGGGCATAAGATTCATTACACACCTTAGATAGAAGACAGCAGCTCCAGGAAGTGAAATCCAAGTTTATTATTCAGATAAATGACTCTATGACTATATGAAAAAGCGAAGCAGAACAGACAGTTCCAATGAAACACCCTTATCGCTGACAAGCCTGCATAGATTATTGTATACAATAAAGACAAGACTCTCCTATATTAGATTGAGATATTAGATTGCACACAAGCCCTGTTGTCATATCAAATACCTGTTAATTTGTTAGTTAATGACAACAGAACAGTGTTGCAATGTATGACTGAGTTGTTCCTTATAAAAAAATGTCAAATATGTAAATAGACAACTAAAGCTCTCCAAACGTGACCATGCACAATATATCCTCCAGTAAAAACTGTGTGGCACCCATCTTCTAGCTGAACACACCCAACCATGAATGAATGAATGTCCTGTTTTTTTTATATACAAAGTCCTACAAATCGGAAACAGAGCTCCATCTAAAATTAGCCTCCCAAACCCAAATAGGTAGTGAGTCAAAAGTAATAGTATAATAAAAAGTAATAGTAATGCTTTTTTTCATGCCAGAGCATTTTCATCTTTAGTGATGGTCCAGATATAGCCTTAATAGGGTAATTGCTGTAAATGCCACGTGTGTGCCAGTAAAGATGTGTGAAAGTGTTGCTGTGTTGCAGCATATTCCCAGCATTTTCATTTAAAACATTGTGGTAAACTGCTCTGCCCAAACAAATAAGGAAGGAAGGAATGGATAAACAAGTAAAACACAAACAAACAAATAACTTGCCTAAATATGATACCAATTTGTGTTTTAAAAACAAATAAGTTTAAGTTCATGTTTTGAATGACAAACTTATATATATATATAAATTATATATAAACAAATGTAGAAATTGATTCCTGTGACACACACAAAAAGTTGGGACAGAGGCATGTTTACAACTGGGTCACATCACCTTTTAATTGTACTTTTTAGTCATTTGGGAATTGAAGGTAATAATTGTTTTAATAAGTGGAATTTTTGCCCATGCTGTTGTAACTCATGCAGAATGAGGCCTGACGTTGTCCTGCTGAAATAAACATAGAGTTCCTGGGAGAAGATGTTGTCTGACAGCAGCATATGTCTTTCCAAAATAACAGTATAAGCCTTCACATCAATGGTTCCTTCACATACTAGTATATATGCAGATCACCCATTCCGTGGGCACTGATACACCTTCATGGCATCACAGATGCTGTTTTTTCTGCTTTTCATTGGTAACAGTCTGGATGGTCTTTTTCATCTTTGGCACATAAAATCCTATGTCCATTTTTCCCCAAAACAAGCTAAGATCATCTAACCACAAAATGTGTTTCCATTGTCTTTCATTCCATGGGCCCAGACAATTCACCAGCGTTTCGACACAAAATTAATTTATAGCTTCCTCTTCTATTAATACAGTTTCAGATTACATTTCTTGATGCAACGGTGGACTATGGCTGTGGTGATGTGGCTTTGTCCATCACTGTAGCATGACGGTTTCTCAAACAATACTTCCTGAGTGCTTGATGGTCACACAGCACATTTAGCAGCGGTTTCTGCCCTTGTCCTTAGTGAAGTGACATTCCCCCTGACTCATTTCATGATATTATGAACTGTAGCTGGTGAAAGTCTTAAATTCTTGTGCTGAGAAACATTGCATTTGAACTGACTGACAATTCTCTCATGGAATTTGGCACAAAGTGGTGAACCATGACCCAACTTTGCTTGCAAAGACTAAACCTTTGGTGGATGCTCCTTTTATACTCAATCTTCATGCCCTCACCTGTTACCAGCTAAGCAGCTAATTGTTAAACATTTCAGTCTTATTTTGCCTCTGTCCCAACTTTTGCTACAGACATTCATTCATTCATTGATTTTCTTAACCGCTTATTCCTTTTCAGGGTCACAGGAGAGCCGGTGCCTAGCCGGCAGCATAGGGCGCAAGGCAGGAACAACCCTAGACAGGGCGCCAATCCATCGTAGGGTGCACACACACACACTCACACACTAGGGCCACAAGTGACACCAATCAACCTAATGTGCATGTCTTTGGACTGTGGGAGGAAACCGGAGTACCCAGACTCCACACAGAATGGACCCAGACCGCCCCACCCGGGGATCGAACCCAGGACCTTCTTGCTGTGCTACAGACATAGATTACTACATTTGTTTATATTTAACAACAGAATTATGTTTGTCCTTTTGTCTGTTAAATAAAGGTTCAAGTTAATTTATTGCATTTTTGCAAGTGTCCTAACTTTTATGGAAATGGGATTTGTAGCTAGATAAACATCCAACCAATGAACCAACCAAAGAAACAAATAAATAAACAAACAGTTCATAACAGAAAACAGTTGCATTAAAGCTGCCTTTTTTAATCAGTGACACAAAACAAATCTGGACAAACCTGTAGGAAAACAATACTATTGATTATAGTTCGTTATAAACCCTGCTCTGTCTGGAAGATCCTGATTGCTGACATGGCAAAGATAATGTATTTATTGATTAGCTAACAGTTGCCAAATAGTTAATAATTTACATTGCTCCAGCTGACATTTTGGTCTTATGCAAGTAAAAGACAACACAGCACTTGTTTTTCAGTTCTATAAGAATATCCAATGAAGTTACAGTGTAGTGTGTTATTCCTCAGCTTAAAAAGTATGAATTGCTTCTTTTTACAGCCTAGTCTCTTTTCTCTTTTAGCTGAAATATTTCTGCTGATGCATCACTGTTTTTCCTTTTTAAGAGGCCACAAGGCAGTTTCTTACAGCTGCATTTCCACTCACCAAATGATGACGTAAATAACTGGCAATGCAACGGGACTGAGATGTGGAAAAAGCCAATCTGTGTCTTATTTGCAGTTATCTCCCAATGGGAAATTAAGCTCTATATTTAGTTAAAAATGACTTGGCACTAAAAACACCCAACAATACAAATCAAAATTCACATATTGCGAGTTTAAAAACACCTATAAATGTTAACAATTTATTATCTAGTTTATGGAATTTCCTTCCTTCCTTCTTTCCTTCTTTCTTCTTCTATTTTTTTATCATGCATGCTGTCTACCAGTCCAAGAGATTTGCAAACTTGCAGGTTTCTCTGTCTCACCATGTAGAAATTGATATGATTGATTTTCAGTGTAAAGTTTGAGGAAGGCAGAACACTGTTTGGCAATAATTGCAGCCCAAAAAACTTGGCTTGAAGTGCATCAAACTTGGCAAAAATGAAAAAAAAAAAAAAACCACATTTAAGCAAACTTAGACTGTGTTGTTTGCTCCAGATGTAAGTTCAGAGGACGGTCACTGGCACAAGCCCAAGAAAAGGGCTGTAAAAGAAAAAGGCTGGGGGAAAAAAGAAACAAAAATTATTAGTGCACAGATTCATAGACAGCAGCCTGATTAGAGATTTTTTTTACTGATTAACCATGAGACCTGAGTCATAAAACTACTAAGCAGAGTTTTGTTCAACTTCTACTTGTTACAAAAGTGGGCAAAGCTGATTAGATATTAAACATTAAAGGTTATGTTAGTGATAAAACATCGCCTGTTCAAATGAATGTAGTTTATACTCTTTCTATGAGCTTTCCTTTAATGGATTTATTTGTTTATACATGAAAATTATTCATTCATTCATTCATCTTCTTGGCCGCTTATTCCTTTTCAGGGTCATGGGGGACATGCAGACTCCACACAGAAAGGACCCAGACCGCCCCACCCAGGGATCGAACCCGGGACCTTCTTGCTGTGAGGCAACAGTGCTACCCACCAAGCCACCGTGCCGCCCTACATGAGCATTATAAAAGCTTATATTCTATTTACACTGTATATGTATTTGCTGCTCTCATTCCTTGGCGTTGCCACAGCGGGTAAAGTCTGCATCTTGGTCTGGCACAGTTTTTAGGCCGGATGCCCTTCCTGATGCAACCCTCCCCCTTTTGGGAGAGGATGGTTTTGGGATGGAGTTGAGCAGTGGCTTGAGGGCCTTGCTCAGGAGCCCAACAGTGGCAGCCCCTGTCAGGGCTCAAACTCCTCACCTTCAGAACCGCAACCCGGAGCCCTAACCTACTAGGCTACCACTGCCCTGCTATTTATACTGTATATACCTAATTTAATAGAAAAACTTCTTTTTATTATTCTGATATGTTTTCTCATGATTGATCAGCAAATGCAGCAAAAGCAAATGAAAGCGAAAGGAAAAGGCTAGATTTTACTATCTCAGTTTCATCCTGTGTTTAACAGACAAGCTGATCTCAGCATCCTGAAAGGTCTTTCTCCATCCGCTCTATTTGCACCATGTTTCCATCCTTCCATATTAGTGCTGAGAGGTCGCAATCCCACTAGAACAAATGCCGTGTAACAAAGCAGTCAAAGACAGACATAGACACATTTTGCATATGGCGAAGTTCTAAACCTGACAGTGAAAACAAGGCAGCTGGGACTGCAAAATGCATTTTTCTAGTAGAATCCCATCCATTGACTGTGTCATCTTCCAATTTCTTCCAACCAGCCAGTTATCCCTTATTGTATAAGATACCAAACAAGGTTTATGAAGGCTAACACATGCTTCCTGTGAAGCCAGCCAACTGAAACTTTTGACCTACAGCTCATGCTGTGTCACAGTGAAATACTTAGAAGGAAAGCACTATCTGCCCTCTTCCGCGTATATGAACTCACAGTATGATTGGCTAGTGTCACTGGGATTGACAGAGGACAGAGAGTATACCATCCCTCCCACCCCAGAGAGCCAATTTTGCTCCTTGGCTTCCTTCCATGAATACCTAGGCAATGTTGGAACTCTCAGGATCCCAATGATAGGGTGAATGGTTTTCTGTTTCACCAATTGGAAGCTAAAATGGTTTGTTAAGTAATTTAAAAATAACAATGAATTAATTTTATATTGTTTATTTATTGTTAACATCATTTAATCAGATGAAATCAATCAATTAGTTGGAAATGCATGTTTGCAACAATGGCTGCTTTTGAATATTTACTCTATGCCACGCAATTTTTTAAAAATATCAATATATATATCATGTGCTTATTATATAAGATGTATTATCAGACCATATACTTTTACGGTATCATTCCAGCTTGAGATATATTTTATTATAGCTTGAGATATTCACTGAATAGCTTGAGATATTCCAATTCACAAGAACAGAACAGAACAGAACACCCTCAGTGAGCTGAATATTTTCCACTGGGACAATTGGTATTCATATGCTAGGCTGTTGCAAAAACATCATTAATTACCATTTGGTCATCAATATTTAATGTGGTGGATGACTAAGTTGAACAGTTTGTCTCTTTTCATTTTTTTGCTGGCTCCAGACCAGGATGTTTTGAAATAATCCAGGACCCTACAGCAGAAACAGATATTTCAGCCGGTATGTATTGATGTTACATGTGACCCTTGAGCGAGCACGTCAAACAACAACTACAGTAGTTAGCTGTTTAAAAGCTGTAGCAAGTGGATAAAAGAAGAGGTTTGTGCTGTGTAGTGAACTCCTACTGTGAGAACTCAGCAGACACAAAGCCAGCAATGTTTACAGCTGAATCTGTGATGTCAGCAGTGAGATATCATGATCGTACTGATCATGGTTTGATAACAGTACTGTTGCTATGCATCCCTTGATATGTTAGCAAATACATAAAAAAGTGAAACACTTTCTAACAAGAAATATGTTTTTGTGAGCTGTAATTGCACTGTGATTATTAAATCTGTCTTGTCAGTGTATTTGGAGCACTAAGATAGAAGCAGTGGCCCAAGTTGCATTTCAATTCAATGTTTTAATACTGCTCCTAAGTATTTATATATGATATACACTGAGAAATTCCTCACTGGTGTGCGAATTACAAAATGGGTATTTGGAATCCAGCATCTGTTTACCAATATATATGGAACAGTTCTAATTACGATACTGCAGTTTCAGTCACCATTTCATCAGTAGATATGGCTATCAGGCCTACATTCCTCTGATATTCAACAACTGTCATCTTAGGTGTTACTTAACTGATGTTCATATTGGGGATGGTTAAGGCAATTATCCAAAGTATCTGCAACTCACTCAATTTGTCAAAAAAGAATTTCCTGTGAGAAATACAGTTAAGTGTCATTGCTTGACTTCAGATCACAGCAAAAACTAGAGAAACTATATTTAACATGTACCTTTCTGCTTAGTCAGTAGCTCCCCACAGTAGTATCTAGTTTAAATGATGTTATCAACTAGTGTATCAATTTGTATCAATCCCTAATTTGAACATGAATACAATCAACCAATACAATCACCATTCAGAATGGGCTTATGTGTGTGTTTGGGGCTACATTCCAGGTCTTGGTTTGTCTTAGATCACAGTAAGAATCCAGAGATAATATCTACACTGAGGAACAAACCCTTTAAGCCACATCTGTCTCTTCCTTGTCTGTGTAAAAGCAAATTCTTATGTCAGTTAAACTCCTAAAGTTGGGTGTTCTTCATGTTCAGTGTGTTGAGATTGCAGCTGAGAAGAGAGATGCCTATTAGAAAGGCAAGTAAGCAAGTAAGACCTCACCTAGTGGTCATAGAAGTCATTGCTTATAATGGTAAAGTACTCAAGCAACATAGAACTATTAAAAATCATTTTGTTCCACTGTTTATTTATTAATAAATGTTTACAGATAAACCATAACATTAAAACCACCTGCCTAATCTTGTGTAAGTCCCCTTTGTGCCACCAAACAGCTTTGACTCATTGAGGCATGGATTCCTCAGGAAATTTGAAGGTGTGCTATGGTATCTGGCACCAAGATGGATTGAGATCTGTAGAATTTGGAAGCTAAATGAACATCCTGAACTCTTTGGCATGTTTCTAAAATCACTTTTGGACAGTGTGACAGGGTGCATTATCCTGCTGAAAGATGCCACTGCCATTAGGGGATACCTCTGCCATGAAGGGGTGTACTTGGTCTGCAACGATGTTTAGGTAGGTGTTACATGTCAAAGTAATATCCACATGAATGCCAGGACCCAAGATTTCTTAGCAGAACTTTGCCCAGTAGATCACACATCTTCCACTGACATGCCATCTTCCAATGTATCCCAGTTGTTTTTCCCAGGTAAGTGACACACATGTACTTAGCCATCCACATAATGTAAATAAAAGGTGTTTCATCAGACCAGGCCATATTCTTCCATTGCTCCGTGGTCCAGGTCTGAGGTAATCACCTGAAATGGTTTTCCGACAGTCTTAAACGAGTTCCCAGAGGTGCTGAGCACTTGTTGGCTGCTTTGACTTCACTCTTATCCCAAACCATCTCAACTGACTGACCTTCATTTCTTACAGTAATGATGGACTGTCGTTTTTCTTTACTTAGTTGAG
>JAOVYV010000035.1:16103930-16118267 GCA_025674545.1 Hassar affinis | reverse complement strand
AACAATAAACAGCACATACGACGTAAAGTGCACGAGTGCTACACATGTGCAATGACGCAGGACGATTTACATTAAATTTTGGGTTTTGGGTGCCCAAGGCCAATGCGATAGTCTGTTTCTGTGTGGACTACAGCAAAATCAATGCAGCGTCTAAATGGACAGAATCCTCGGATAAAGCGTATTCAATAGCGTATTTACATGATATAATAATTTATAGTAACAACTGCCAGTGGCATTTACAACATCTGAGGGCTGTCCTGAGATATTTGAGATGAGCGGGACTCACAGCTAACCCAGAGACGTGCAACTGGGGGGGCACTGTCAGGAGCAGAGAGGAGCCGGTGGAGCCAGGACATAATGCTACATGATTATGATTATGCTCATTACTCTTTATTTGTGTGTATTTCTTTGTGTTGCAGGAGAGCTGTAGAGAGAGAGGAAGAAGACATAGAGCTATGAGTGCGTGTATGTGTTTGCATGTGTGTGTGCAGTAAAAAAATGCTTAAAAGTGAAATTTAATTTGGGACACTAAAAGCAGGTTTGTTTTATTAAAGCCTGTTTACTGGCATCTCTTCTCCCTGAGAAGAAAAAGATTAAGAAAAAAAAAAAAAACTTTGACAAAAATGATATGGCTGCTAGCCCTAGCTACAGTGTTCATAAATACCATAAGCATCATGAGACTAGTCATGGGATACTTTTAGACCTATGTTACATAACATTCTTTGGGGGACTTTGAGAGAAAAAGAAAAGGAGAGAACAGAGTGACCAGATTTATTGAGGAATTCCCTTAAGGATATGTTAATTCCTAGTTAAAAATGTTTTGATAACTGTACTAGTTGTAGCTATTCATAGTCTTCCTGTGAGACTAACTGTTCTTGGCTCAGGTACTCTGTGCTTTTGTATCCTGCAGCAGTTTTTTTTAAGTTTCATCACTATTACTATTACTATTACTAGCTACATCAATGTTATTTTTCTGCATGTCATTATGAACTACACAGTTTTACAAGTAAAACATCCACTGGTCTTTTTCAGACTTTAACAGTCTAGGTTCACTGAACCTATGCACACTGTAGCATCAGATTCCCGTTCTTGGAGAGCGAATGTGGCCATTCTCCCCTGACCTTTTCCACCCACAGAACATCTGCTCACTGGATGGGTTTTTGTTTTTCGCACCATTCTGTGGAAACCCTAATGATTATTGTGCATAACAATTCAAAGAGATCAGTCAGTTCTAAAATACTCACACCAGCTTACATCACATTTTTGCCTCATTCTGATATGAACATTAGCTGAAGTTCTTGAAGTGTATCTGCACGATTTTGGTTTGTTCTGATGCTATCCTGAAGAGGATTTAAAAAATCAACAGTTATTCCCTCCCCGGCATCCTCTTCTGTGTGTCTCACTCCTTCTCTCTTTCCCTTTCTGTCTTGAAGAATTCCCCTATTGAGAAACTTTGTGAAGCACCATAACTGTTACAAAGTGCTTACACTTGAGACTCTGTTCATAAATGTTTAATAATTGTCCCCTAACAAACAAATTCTCCACATAAACAATTATACCATATATGGTATGTGGTATAAACGTATGCATACTTCACAGAATTATAAGCTATACACTACTGTTGAAGTATGGTGATAAAATGGACAAATGTGTGTCTTTTCATTCACATAAAGTGAAAAAACACATTCTGAAATTTACACTTTTTCTGACACAAATTTAGCTGTTTTCAAAATACTGCAGGTACATTTCACACACATTTTACCAATGTCTTAGTCACAAAAACAAAATTGAGAAACGATTGTCTATACTTCTGAGGCATAAGCAATTAGAGAGAAACACTTACTACCCAGAAAAAAATACTGTGTTACATAGTGTTCAGGTGGGTGACAAATTAAAGGAAAACTATGTTATGCTTTGTAGTGTTTATTTATTTTTTGGCTTGCTTCACCTTGTCCCCTTAGAATGAATGGACATTGCAAATTAACACACCATTCTTCTAACTGATCACATTTCTATCATGACATACATGGTCACTTCCAGGATGACTATGCACACATCCACTGATATCACTGAATATTATAATGAAAATAAAAATGATGCAAATTATATGCTATGGCCTTCACATTCATCAGATCTCAACCCAGCTGAACACCTATGAGAGATTTTGGACCTACACATCAGACAGAATTATTTACTACCATTATCAAAAAACCAAATGAGGAAATATCTTTTGGATGAAAGGTGCTCCAGTCCTCCAGTAGAGTTCCAGAGACTTGGAGAATCAATGCCAAGGAACGCTGAAACTCTTTTGGTAGCACATGGTGGCCAAACATGTTATTAAGACACTTATGTTGGATTTTCCGTTAATCTGTCACCCATCTGTATAAACAGTAGTACAGCCGATCTTCTTCCCAAGTAAAGTGAGTAATTTTAGACTTTTTTCCAAATCTAGTTCATCCTTAGTGCTATACAGCATAACTAGGAAAATGGTTTCATGATTTGATATCAGAGGCCTTGATTAAGCCTAGCCATCACAGCTTTCATATTCCTTTAGAGGCTGTTATACAAACAGCTTGTGTTATGTGTGCCAGAAGCTGGTCATGGTCATGTTTGGTTTGGCTTAGAAGTAAACCTAAACTTTCTGAGAGCATTAGCATATGACCTGTTTGCGAATGAGGCTGCTTCAGACAAACAATGGTTCAAGTAAACAAAACTGAAGCAACGTCTCTTGTGAAAATGTGAGAATAGACTCATGGTCAGATGAGATTTTTTGAATATCTTCAAGGTGTTATTCATGACTTGCAAAATTCTATGATTTCCCACAGATATCAGAGAGATGTACATTACACATGGCTTGTGAGCTATGTTTAAAGCAAAATCGATTTTTCTTATACCATTTCATGTGATGAAGTCACTTTTCACAGTATATGACAGATACAGATTGCATGACTTTAAGAGATGTGAGCCATATAAAGAAATAACATGACTATGACTGGTTTAGTGGTCATTGATAACAAATACACATGACACACAAGTACAGTCATGTGTTTTGGCTTGTTCAGTCCAGAAGGGTTTTTACTTAGTGCTTAAAGGGTCTATGTAGAACTCCACAGCATGTGCTGTCAGAGCAGGATCCACATTAACTACCCACAGAGTGTAATAAATAAGAACTTTCCCAATGACAAAGACCAAATGTACCAAAGATTTCCAAATATACAAGTTCAGTGATAGAAACATTCTCCTAGGGGTTCTTTACAAGGTTAATGAAACTAAGGAGTTTATGTTTTGTAGAACATTTTGTGAAAACTATAGCTGAAAACCTCTTCATGAAATCTTTAAGGATGCAATTAGCTTAACCTTATTGGGTGTTTAGTTTATTAATAGTGTTCAGCTTTGGATGTGTAACCATAAATGGCTATTTCTTTTTCTTTCCTAACAACATCAAAATGAAAATTTTAAGCTTTCAAATATTTCCATTCAAATTAATTTGAAAATGAAGAATTCCTCAAGATGGAAACACCCAAAACCTTTAGTGTGCTAGATAGAACCTTTTTATAGAGGTGTAGAGTGAAATCTCTGTTGCAGTGAATATTCACTTTAACAAAACTGCCAGGGCTTCATTTCTTAACCTCAGTAAGTCCCACATTAGAAATCTGATCATGTGATCCCACTTCCTCTACAATTTACAGAGCAGAGTGTTTTCATGTGAATTATGAAATAAACATGTCAAGGGGTTGCTGCTCAGCATATGACCTTTCTATACCCTTCTGTTTACACTGTTTATAGATGCATGCTGCATTTTCTCTGTCTCCCATATCTTTTTAAACCAATGCACAATGGACCTATAACAACTTATCTATGGAAATAATACATCAAACTGTTGAAATGTTTATAGATGATGATGATGAGTTCAGATAAAATTTGTTGGTTTCCTGGTTTCCAGGAGACCGATCAATGCAGCTCTAATCTGAGACTGATTCAACATCGAGTAGTAGTGCTTTCAATTCCAAGACGAGACTGAGAAAGTGAAAAAGTGGTCTTGAGACCAGTCATTGTCCTGTTGGAACACCCATTTGTGTCCAAATTTCAACCATCTTGCTGACAGTTTGAGGTTATGCTGAAGAATTCTGAGGCAGTCTTGCTTCTTCAATGTTCTATACACTTTGCCCAAGGTACCAGTTCCACTGACAGGAAAAACATGATGCTAAAACCACCATGCTTAGCAGTTAGTACAGTGTACTTAGGGTTGAATGCCTCACCTTTACTCCTCCAAACATATCAGATCATTGTGGCCAAACAACTGAAACTTTGTCTTATCTGACTATAAAGGCCATGTGATCATCTGGGAGCAGGGGCTTCTTCTTTGGACAGCAGCAGCCTCGCAATCTGTGGTGTAGAAAGTGACACTGGTGTTGTAGGTGCTTCAATTTCATGGATGGCCTTGAGGTTCTTCGGTTGTTCCTGATCATCCAAATCAATTTCCTCTCAGCTTCAGGTGACAGTTTGGGTCTTTTGCCAGACCTTGACAAAGCAGCTACACCTCCCAATAACCTGTACTTATACACAATTGTTTGAACTGATCTTGAAATCCGCAGTTGTTTAGAAACGGCTCCAAGAGACATTCCCGACTTGTGTAAATCTATGAACATCTTTCTCAGATCTGCACTGAGCTGCTGGGACTTTCCAATTATACTGTGTGTTGGTCAATCCAATGAGTGCTGTCAAACAAATCCTTTTTATGTGGAACAGAGAAGCTACCAGCTAGTCAATCATGATCACTAACAGGAGGTTAAAAGGCCATGTCCTTGGCAACTTAAAAGACATTTTGGAACTTTTAGCACCACTGAATCAATAATCTATGTGGGTTTACAAATATTTTCTATTTGATTTCAGAAACCACACCCCCAAATTTAAACTTGTGCTTTTTAAAAGTTAATTCTGCTCCAGTTCGGTCCAGTTGGGTAATTTAGGGTCACTAATTTACCATTTTCTTTTGACAGTGGGCGGAAACCCATGTGGAAAGTCTGCACAGACAGTAAGTAACACGAGTTCTGGAACAAACAGAGGACTGGGGCAGCCTCACTCCCTACAAGGTGAAATGTGAAGCTGTCTTTAAATAAACAGAGGAAAGCTACATTATGTACTTTGCATTGGTGCATGTTGCTTTACTTAAAGTTTGTATCTCGTAAAAAAATCACTACAAGTTTCAAAGATGCCACATGATTTTCATTTTAATGACAACAACGGGAGAGTTACTTCCTTCTCTCTCTGGTGTAGAAGAGACAAAATGTACTGAACACGAACGCTGTTGTTTTGAACACAGAAACAGGAATCAGCAGAGGAAGCCGCGCCTCCTGGTCTAGACCGAGCATGCCATCAATTATTCCTGAACCCCTGTGCTTAGCTGAAAATTTGCTAAGTGTGAAATAAAGAAAACATGCTAATTTAAATCAGCAGACTAACTTTCCTTTCAGTCTGTTTGGGAGAAATTCACAGCTGCACAAGCATGCAGAAAGTGCAGCAGACTAGATCTCTAAAAAATTTGTGAAAACTCTTTGACCAGCATGAATAACTGATGGACCTGTATCTGATTTTCCTATAGTTAGCAGTTGGTTAAACACACATGTTGCTTTGCATAACAACTGCAGGAATGCTGGCATGCTCACATAGTCACATATTGCTACATTATAAGGAGATTTGGATCTAACTTTTGTGGAATCAGCATCCGTAAGAGACCACACACACACACACACACACACACACACACACACACACATACAATGGACTCAGTCTGGCAGTTTGACGAGAATCAGTTCCGTGTTATTCTGTGTATGCATTATGAGAATGCACTTGTACCCACATCCCCTTGCCCACACCCGTCACAATCAATGTACTCAAACAGAGGGTTCTGTGTACACCACACATTCAGTTTCTGAGACACAAACACTCTGCTTTGCACGTCTCTACTGTCATTTGGATCATCGCACAAATGAAGACTAGATGTCCAGTGTTACTACGTAGTCCAGATTTGGAAAGGATTTCCCAGATTTCCCAGAGTGCTTGGGAAACCCTAGATCTGATTATGATACAAATGTGAAGATTAAGATATAGTTTTATAAAAGATTAATAAATAGTAGATCCATAGAAAAATAGTAGTCATAGACAAATAAGATGATGAATGATACTACATGATATATAGTATGATATAAACATGAGGTCAACAGTAGCAGATAGAGTAATATTCAATAAGATTAATACTATGCAGTAAGAAGGTAAGATAGCATTCCTAATGTATATTATTAAGAAAACAATAGATTATGTGCAAAATCTCACAGAAACACCTTATCATGTGCTTATGGCTTGTGTGGGATTTTTTTTTTAAGTTCAGGGATGTGGAATTTGCCACTTCTAAAATTTGAACATGAACTTGGTTTCATTGTGTGCCCTCTTGTATGAGTGGGAAGTATCAAAGAGAACAAAATGTTCCAGACACTTGAAACAGAAACTAGGTCACGCTTCTCTTATGAAGTCTTCTGCCTCCCCCATTCGGACTCGTGCAACACTGCAGCTGTATACTGAGACTCATAAAAGAAAAATCAATTCATACACATTTAATGTTTATATAAACATTATGCAGGAGGAATGACAGAAAATTGGATTAATAATTGAATTAGGCTTACAATGGCTGTGCTAAAAAAACTGCTACAATACTGATGTATTATGCTACAGTCTAGATGAATGATTGCTGAAAAGCTGAAAAAATCATCATTTATTATTTTAGTGGAATAGGATCATGCTCCATATACCATTATGGACTTATTATTGCATAAAAATATGCACATGCACACATGATCACACACACACACACACACACACACACACACACACACACACACACACACAGAGAAGTCATAAGAGATTTAGCATTCTTGGATTGAGCCATAACTCAACCCAGCCTTGCATGCACTGAAATCTGAACCCTTGTCATTCTTAATACCACCACATGATGGAGACAAAAAGCAATAATTATATCAGGCGATGCTCTCTCTCTCTTTATTATGCAGACCTGATCATCTCTTAAAGAAAATATCACTGAATGTGGTCTTCAGTGGAATCCAAAATATATTTTGTAATGAAATTCTGTCTTGACATTTTTCATTTTCATCGACATGTGTATTTTCATTGTGGTGAAACAGTTCCCTACATTACCATTACCACAATACCATTTGACTACCCTCTGATAGTGCTGACAGCAGAATTTAGCCCTTGCATCATCTCTTCCTGAGGGAGCAATGCAGACCTTTAGTCTGTCTCACCTCCTCATCTGTACACTCTGTTCAATCAGATCAGGTTCCAAAGCTTCACCTGCCAATGCCATTGTGCCTGTCAGCACATAGTTTGCTAACTAGCTGAACTGGGTCTATGCTGTAACTCAGAACTTTGAGTATAACATTTCTTGTCTCTGGTAGTTCCATATTTCTCATTAATATGACATTAATTGAGCATCACAGGAAACTGGTGAGTGAGGAAAAAAATCACTTGGTCTTTTGTATTAGGAGCAGAATCTAAAACTGTTATCACTTATGTTACGTTTGTTGCTGAAAATGTTCCTATTAAATGTCATGGTAATTGGGTATTTTATAACACCTTTACCTTAATGAATAAATAGGAGGAACAAATAATATCCTACAAGATAAATTAATGAAAAAACAGTACTTTGAAAGGGTAAAGTACTACAGTATTTTCTCACTATGAGCTACACAAACTGTCTGTGTTCCATCAGATTATTATAAACATGACTCTCTTCTGTCTATCATCAAATAATGTCTATTAGCTCGACAATGAAAGTGTGCGCAAAGCGCATTTCTGCATGTCGGGTTTAAAAGCAGCATTAAAATGGCACTGGTTATAAAACGCTTCAGTGAGCTTTTGACTTTTAATCTCTTTTTAGTGCTCCATTGTCTTGCATTTTAAAACCCAATATGCAGAAAGCAGCTTTGCCCACACTTACTTTGCCGAGCTAATAAACATTATTTGATCATATACATTGGTAAGGCATGTTGGGTTTAAATGAGCCACAGTTATACTGCTTCAGTGAACCTTTAACTTCTTTAGCTGTTAACTGCTTCAATACCTCGAACTTAAAAACACCCAAAGTGAAATAATTAAAGGCATGTGGGAATCAAGAGGGTGTGTTATACAGAAGAGTAAAACACTTTTGAATATGCAAACATAAGGAGCTTTAGAAAGTTGTGACTGACCCTAGAGACAACACTGAAGAATATCTCGACACGTATCTAGTTGAGTTGAACTCGAGTGATGTAGGTGAAGTTGAGGAACATTTATACCTATTCTTTTATATTTAATTTAAAACAAACAAAAAAACATAATGGTTTATGCCTTCTTGTTACATGTTTAAATCTGAATACAGATACATGATACAGATATAAATAGTGGTATTGCATTACATCTCTATCCCTCAGAAGTGCTGAAAATCTGATCTTTAAAAATGACCAACATGCACATCTGAGTATAGCTTCTATTGCCAAATAAATAACACGGTGCATCTTTCTCTGGGCAAACTGCAGTGGCTTGTGATGCAGACCATGATTGAACATAGGGGTGTGACAACAGGACAAAGGGCTCCTGGTGTTGCAGACCGAGACAGTATTTGTATTCTTTGACTTATACAAGCAATGGTGTATTCATTAATTTGATGTTGTTTCATCAAACTTCACCAACTCCATGCTACAGACACTACAGAAACACCAAGTGATGGCAGCTCTCTGGTTTCTTTATATATTCACATGAATAAGAAGCTAAGAACGCTTTTAGAGGATCTGTGTGTAATAATGGTGTTCTGACAAATCTCCAATTTATCAGAAATAAGATATATTAAAGGTTGTCTTTGTAAATCTGCTTTGGGACAACATCAAATGATACACGTGCTTTAGAAATAAAATTGAGTTGAATTTAAATGAACAAATACAACAGCATGATTTTTAACCATTGACACTTATATTTAATATTGTGGACTGTCTAGTTCCTGTTATTGCTTATATTATAGCAGCTATAAACAGGCATATCCTCACCAGCCTCACGTTTATTCTCTCTTTTAAAGTCAATAAGACACACACATAAAAACACTTTGTAATGAACTATACTATAGATAATTTATTAATATAAATGTATTAATATAAACCTATAATTTGTGTTACAGCCAGAGTTGTTATACAAACCCCCACTTCCATAAAAGTTGGGACACTTTCTAAAAATGCAATAAAAACTGAAATCTGTAATTTGTTAGTTCACTTAAACCTTTATTTAACAGACAAAAGGACAACTGTTTTCAATGAAGAACCTAATTCTATTTCTTAAATATAAACAAATTTAGAAAGTGATGGCTGCAGTACACAAAAGAACTTGGGACAGAGGCAAAATAAGACTGAAAAGTTATAAAAGTAACACTAGAAAGTTCCACAATTAGCTATTTAACTGAAAACAGGTCAGGCCATCAAGACTGAGTTTCTCAGCACAAGCAATTGCAAAGAATTTCATGAAAAGGTTCAGGGAGTCAGGGAAAATCTTGGTTTGAGAAGGTCACGGGCAGAAACCACAGCTGAATGTGTGTGACCGTTGAGCCCTCATGTGGTATTACTTGAGAAACTGTCATGCTACTGTGATGGACACATGGACACATGGGACTACTTTGGAAAATCACAGTCAGGTTACATAGTCCATCATTGCATCATGAAATTCAGCCTGAAACTGTATTATGCAAAGAGGAAGCCATATACTGTATTATACAGAAATGCAGAGAAAGGCGAGTTCTCTGGGGCCAAAGTCATCTGTGATGGATTGAAAGACAGTGGAAATGTCTTTTGCGATCAGTTGTGATCAGAGTCCATGTTTCAGCTTGTTTTGGGAAAAACGGATGTCGGATTTGGTGTCATATATGAAAAAGACCATCCAGACTGTTAGCAATGAAAAGTGCAAAAACTAGCATCTGTGATGGCATGGGGGTGCATGAATGCTCACAGCATGGGTTATCTATATAAATGAGAAGGTATCATTGTTGCAGAGGATTATATTGGTATTATGGAGAAACATATGCTGTCTTTAAAACAACATATTTTCCAAGGGCCTCCATGTCCATGGCAAGTTGAGCTTATTACTGCACAGTTTTTATAACAACAGATTGACTGCAAAGCAATTAAATCTTAAATTGTTATGCTGTTAACATGTTTTAGAGGCTCTTGAGTTCTCTTTCACTATTCAGTTCAGTGTGACCTTCCTACCATGCACTTGTCAGTTTGAGTAGCTGTGGATTTACACTAGGCTTGCTTGCTCTATTTTTACTTCATGTACTTGATACTTGGCATTGTGGAAAATTAATGAGTTCCAGTTTCATCTATTAGCAAATCTTCAGCTGTTCCTTGTCCTACACGATAGCAGAGCAATTGATTGCTAATTCAAGCTCTGACCGACATTAATCCTTCAGCAAATCGGAAGCCCAGGGGCACTAATTCAACACAAAGGCAGGGACTATTTGCATCTCCAAACAGAACCTGCAGTGATCTATGGTGGCTACATGACATCCTGGAGCATGATTAATTCCCCCCCACCAGAGGACACAGTGAGCGATATAAAGCAGCAAAATCAATACTGCCATTATTGATAGGCTTTGCCAAATAAATCTGACATTTAACTGTTATCAAAGGGAGGAAAATATAACTCTCCATCAACCTGGTTATGCTTTCAAAAAAGACGAGTGAAAAAAGAGGAACAGGTCTGTCAAATTACAAAATGCAGTACTCCCTATTGCTGAAACGTGTTTAAAATCAGGTTTGTTTAGCAGAAAGGGCTAGTCTTCTTTTCAAGGCAGTAATGTCTTCCAGGAACATTAAGCCATCACATCGGTGGCAGCGGCACACTGCTTTGTTGAGAAAGCACACTGCGTGGGCTGGTGATTTGGCCTTGGCTTAACAAGGGAGAAAAGTGGGCCCACAGCTCTCGGCTTTTAGCTGCTGACAACAGCCTCGCGTAAATGGAGGCTCTCTTGTCCAGGTGCAAACAGTGCAGTTTTCATCAGGCAGATAATGTCTCCTTTCCCCCTCTGGTGCTCTGCAGGCTCTTTCCTTACCTCTACCTCCCAACCATCGCTCAGTGTATTCCCAACACTAACATGCTGTCAATTGGACAGCGAGCTATGGAGGACAGGTCGTGCCAGGATGGATCAATATGCAGGATTCCATGCACAAAGCTAAGCTGACAGGAAAGACTCCTAGAAAGCAGAGCCTGACCTTTGAGAATACAACCTGAAACATCTCCTAACTCTGCCAAGTTAATGTTGACAACCCACTGTGCCTGCGCTCATGGATCATTTATTTTCCTGGACAGTACCAATTGGAGCAAAGGGGTTGTACTAGTAAACAAAGTCAGGTCCATCAATTCCAACCCCCCTTGGGTCACCCTGATGAGTTCTCTCCATTCTGCTATCTCCACTTCCTTTTACGTCTCTAGTATCTAGTATCATCAGTGGCCAACCAAAGGTTATTCAAAGAACACCAAGGATGTCTCTTTGGATTCCTGTCTTGTTTAAAATCACTTTTCCAGAGTGCTCTCCAGCGTCTTGAATTAGCCGGCTTTCAATTACAGCCAATGGCTCATCTACATACTGCACAGGGCAGGATCTGCTCTCTCAGCCTGTGCTATTACACAGCGGCCTGGACAGGAAATCCATACATGTCTGCTGTAGCCATTAGGCTCCCACGTCTCTATTTGCGGTGTGAACGTGCGTGTCATTTCTTTTGTGAAAACCACAATAAATAATTTAAAGGAGAAAACCTTATCTGGCGGCAAGGTTACTGTCAAAACATTCAAAGACACAACTATAGGTGCTCGGTCGATTTCTAAATCTGCCATTCGGCAACCTGTCTAATATTTTGATGCTGTTTACCTTGCATTTCTGACCAGATGCACTCAGATTATTATGGTGTATCTCCATATTTCTGATGACTTGCATGGCCTTTTTAAATCAGGCATTTCAAGTCGGAGACACTTTTTTAATGCCTACACATGCAGCTAATGTTCAACAGGGGGCAATGTGACCTACTATATCAGGTGCTGGGGTGTCTTTTTGTCCTCCAACTGGTGCAGCCGTCTTGTTCAAAGGAAAAAAAAGGCCGCATTGCATTTAGGGCAATTGTGTAGCAACAGCAGGATGAAATGCCTGTGGATTTACAGCAGTGTCTGGCAGACTGCATTGTATGCCTCAATTTTGTTTGGACAACCTGCTCTCCATGTATAATTAATGCTGATACAATTACTATTCTTTATGTCTGCGGACGTGCATAAATATAAAGTGGAGAAGGCTTTGCATTTAGAGAGTATTTGTGCAAACTGTCTGCATTAATACTAGTCTGTAATGAATAGCTCTCATTGCTCACTTCAAGGACAATCAAATTTATATTTGTGCTTGATTTGGCAGATAATTAGCACTGTGAAGACTTCTGGTGGGCTGCTCTTCACTGATTCTTGCACTAAATTATCAGCCCAAGAAAAGGATGATTTAACAGATTATCACTTGCCATTATGCAGTGCAATAATATTTCTGCTACAAGCAACCAAAACTGTATTATGGAGAGATTTACTTTTTCATTTGAGTTATATTTTTAGTAGTTCAATATGCAGTGATTTAAATGCAAAAGATAATGATTTAAACAATTAAAGTAAGGATTTTCCAGATATTTATATATATCTCAAAATAATTCATATAAAATATGGGGGGAAAGACAGGGGCATGTTTTTATATCTTAATGGGGACCAAATGCCCCCACAAAGACAGGAACATCTCATGTTGTGTGGGGGAGTTGGTCCCTATGAGGAGAGCTAAGACAAACCTTTGTGTATGTGTGTCTTACCTTTAGTTTGGACAACTGTCAGCGCTAAAAGACACTTCTTACCCAGGTATTACATTCTACCTAGTGATGGCGAGAGTACAAAGAACTGCAGTTGAGTTTCTGAGATTCGAGATACAATTAGCATCTGGTTTTTGCATGCAAATTGAATTACTTGTTTCTGTGGGACCTTAAGACCTCACAGACATAGGCTATTTCCCCCTTGTCCCTGAAGCAATGTGGGTCTGGCAGCATTAACATTTGATAAGAGGAGTCTTTTACAAGTCCCAGTTGCCTGTGAGACGCAGACGGTGACCTTTCAAACCACTGTAAATCTCAGACCTTTAAGATGTACACTGTTCTTGTCTAGCCCATCTGAAAGTTTCCTTTATTCAACCACCAAAAGCATAGAGGTTTTTGTGTTATGTTTTGCTTTGTTTAGATACGTCTCTCTATTATAGGCCTACTTCCTGGACAAATAAAAAAAATCCTACTTCAAAAATTACTAATGTGCTATTATTTCTGGGATGATAAATTTGGTAGTGATACATTATTAGGTTACATTTCGCAACGACATTTGTTTGCCTTTGTACTGTTGCCATGGAATCTGTCTCTTGTCAAGAAGAGGCCTCACCTAGTAGATCTTATAAGGAACATTAGGAAGCTCATTGTGGTGATTGATTTTCATAACTGACCAGTTGTAGATCATCCTCCAGCAAATCCTGTTTAATCTAATTGGAGTACATTGTAAAACACTCTGCTCATGGAGAGGGAGAGAAAAAGTGAGCAAGAGGGAGAGAAAGAGAGAGAGACAGTGTGTGTGTGTGTGTGTATGTGTGTGTGTGTGTGAGAGAGAGAAAGAGAGAGAGAATGCAAGCGAAATAGGACTAAGTCTGAGCCCAAGGCAAAAAAGTTTGAATCTGAATAAGCAAATAGAAGCTTTTCACCAAAGAAGGTGAAAATTGAAGCAGCAAACCACAAAGGTGTGACTGATACCCATGTACATGAGGACTTCATGAGTTTATTAAAAATATATCAGCAGTCACGTGCTGATACTGAGAATGTGGTAGATCCAATTTGAAAAATAGCACCATGCAAGCGGTAAGGTGATTGTTGCCACAGGAATGTGTAGGCGTGTTAATTGGTACATTACTCAGCTGAAGATGCCACCTGCCCTTTACAATGCTCTCCATGATGAAAACACTGATGCTGACACCATAAAGGGTTTTTGTTCAGAAGAATTCATGGTAAGGCTACAGACTGTGTATTTGTATTTCTCGTACTTGTAAAGAAAAGGGGTGGCACGGTGGCGCAGTGAATAGCGCTGTCGCCTCACAGCAAGAAGGACCCGGGTTCGATCCCCGGGTGGGGCGACCTGGGAAATTTATGTGTGGAGTTTGCATGTTCTCCCCGTGTTCGCGTGGGTTTCCTCCGGGTA
>JAOVYV010000035.1:16088588-16100700 GCA_025674545.1 Hassar affinis | reverse complement strand
GCCCTACACCATACTAATAAATTATTGTGGTCTAAAATGACAGGTGTTTCAGTTTCATTGTCTAACCCCTGTAGGTGGTTTACCAGAGAAAATGGCCAGTGAATCCATGTGCAAGTGGAACAGATAAAAGGAATGTTTACATTCCCTGTCAAATACTGGAGAAGCCTAGCTTTTCAAAAGCTATAAACCCTCGTATTGTGGTCGAAAAGGGTTTATACCCTTAGTTTCCATGGGTAAAAATGTACTTGTGTTTAAATTCATTGAATTCATTAAAAAACTATTTTAACTTACAGTTGCAATATTTATCACAGGTGCTTTTGATAATGTTGATCACTATCTCCTTCTTGATAAGCTCTATTCTATTGGTTTATCTCAAAATGCACTTCTATGGTTTAATGCCTATCTTCATGTCATTTTTGTGAAGCTATATAAGGGCTGTCCAAATAGTAATGAGAATGAAATTCCTGGGCTCTGTAGGGCTTACACATGGGGATGGTGGTTGAAGGTCAGTTTGAGTGGGACCTCAGATAAACAGTAAGACTTGTTTCAGTTGTGTTCTAGCTTTCGCAGGGTCCAGATGTTTTTTTTTTCTGTGAAACATTGCTGGAGTGCCTCATCATTGGAACAATGCAAGCAAGTTTGAAGCAAATGTTGGATTGTTTAAAGAGAGAGCCCAGTTTCCTGAACAGAGTGATCACAGGAGATGAATTATTGGTGTTCGAGTACTATCCTGAGACAAAAAGAAAGTGCTGAATGGCATACAACAACATCACCTTGACCCCCAAGAAAACTCACATGAGTAAATAAAAAACTCAAATCACTTGTTTATCGTCTTTTTTGATTCTCAAGGGATTTGTCCATAAAGAATTCGTGCCAGAAGGCCAAGATAAAAACATGTTTGAAGGCCCACAACTTCAGCACAATAAAGAACATCCATAGAGCCTTGACTGAGACTCTGAACACCCTCACAGTTGACAATTTCAAGCTCTGTTACCAACAATGGCACAGACACAGGAGTGTTGTGTGCCTTCACAAGGAATATATTTTGAAGACTATCATATTGAATTGTAATTTTTTTTTTCTCTGCAAAAAAATATTTAGAATAAATATAGGCAAAGCTGGATACATAGGTATCCCCTTTGGTTAAAGAAAGGGATTGGGGTAGACATTACCGTTGTTCAGTATGCTCAATTTTGTTCAATATTCAGAAAGTTCCTCCTTTTGGATGCTTTTGCCGAGTTCCACCTATGATTAATTTCAGTCCACATTACAAATGCATTGCAAACTGAAACATCCAAGAAGCAAAAGAACAAAGGCCACCGTGCTGTTTTCCATTAGCAAGTGTAGTGGAAATAAAGCATAAGAAACCCAAAGCCTATATACTGCTACATGGCTGGGGAACAAAATATTCTCTGTGTGTGTGTGCCGATTGTCTTGAACCTTGGTAGAATGGAAGAATCCAATAAATTCATAAATGCATCCGAGTCGCACCATGGATCCGTTTTTTTGTGAGTCTGAGCAAAAATAAACTGGGCTTGTCAAGCAAGCGTGATCCTGTCATGAACAAAGTTTGTCACATATGTGCAAACCCATCCTAAAAACAGACTTGCCTATTGGCCTTGGCAGAGGTCTGCACCCTTTGAATGCACTTCTGGTTCATGATGTTTTGGAAACATTTGCTACTGTGATGTCAGCGATGAAGGGTGATGCGAATGAGCCATTTCCCTCAGCCCAGTTCTTTAACAACATGTCACTTTAAACACGTCAGTTTATTAGGGACATAAATGTGACAGAACCAGAGAGAGAGAGAGACTATGCATGCATAAAATGGGGAAAGAACTGGGGAAACACACACACACATACATCCCATCCCTGGTAGGTGTACAAACCACAATCCTACCTACAGGGCATGCTTGAAGCCATGCATAACCTGCCTTCTATTCTCTGGAGTGCCCGCCCACTCCCTAGATCCAGTGGTGGACACCACACTGTGCTTTTCTCTGCATATACAACATATAATTACTACCAGGTGAAATTTACACCATATATTTTTAATAGGCATGAAAAAAAAGAAAAAATGTGTTTCATTGCATTCTGTAGGTCATTGTGGAGGATGTAATGAAGACTTGTTTCACACATCTAAACTTGCAATATCTTGAGTTGAATGGGCTACAAGAGTTGAAGACCACATCGGGTTCACAGAAACTGGACAGAAAATTGGAAGAATATTTGGTTCTTTTTTATAGTCTACCCACGTGATTGGTTGAATGCATAAATGAGAAGGGGTTTTTTCCTAATAAAGTGGTTGGTGAGTGTGTACTTTATGATATTTATAGTTTTAAGCACATTGTGTACTTGTTTGTCTAGGCAGGCTGTAACCAGTCTGGCCTTTTGAGCAATTGCTTTGTTTGCTTTTGGACCATTTTCCATTTTTTTTCCCTGACTTGCTTCATTGTTTGAATTTTGAATTTGAATTTATTAAAAGGATGGTCCCTTGAGATGTTCTCCTTGATGCTCATTTTCAAGGAGATCCTAAAGACTCAAATACAAAATTATAAAACATAAAAAAAAGTTACATAATATTTACTACAATTACACATATATAGACAGCTTGCTCACCCCCTCCCACCCACACCCACAACCGATGACCCAAATAATAAATCTGCATAAAGACTAATAGACACATTTTATCTTCAGTATATTTATAGCACAAACAGAAGACTAAAAGTAGTAAAAACATAAACAAGCTGTTTTAAGATGAGAAAATGAAGCAGTGATGATATCCTGAAGCAGTGGAAAGAGGTAATAGATCTCAGTAAAAGAGGAATATTATTCCTATCTGAAAATACTTTGTATTAGAATGACCTGCATTCAACTTCTTTGAGAATTCTAGGGACGAAAAAGAGATATATATATATGCATATTCTAGATATAGATGTATATTCTTCAGTGGATATGAAGATCTACATATAACAAAAAACATTAGATAATAAGGATGTTTATCAAGCATGTTTAGCATGTTTTTCAATTACTTAAACTTCAGAGTAAAAGAAATTCCATGCATCATCTAAAAAGTGAAATTTGTCCCCAATAATAGCAATAAGGTCGTGTATAAAACAATCCACATTAATATTTTTCTCAGTCAAATTTTAATTTTCCATATGCAGAATATGACAGAATGATCACATAAACAATCGACAATCCAATCTATTAAAGAAGTCTGTCAATTTACTCTAGCAGTTTCATTAATCAACTGAATACGATCGTTGAAAGATTGTTGCCAGTTACAGTTGAAGTCACCCAAAATAATAATTTCTTAATGCCTCTCAAGAGAATTAGTAATGATAAAATACACTTTGCAGAATCAATCAGAGCAGAAGGAAGCCTATAATAATTACCAATAGGTAACTGTTTATTATCACGGAAACTAATGTTAATAAAAAGACATTCAGTATTAATGGCTGACACACTCAGAAACAGGATTTGCAGAAACAAATCCTGTGGTGACCTGACCTACTCTAGAAGCCTTGTCAGCTGCAGAACAATATTATCAATTTTAATTTCATCATCAGTGATTTTAGTATGTAGCCATGATTCAGAAATAGTGATAATGTTGGGGTTGTAAATAGAAATCCTGGCTCCAAGGAGATCGATTTTTTTAACAAGGCTCCTGATATTAAGATGAATAATCTTTAAACTGATTTGCTTATAGAAAAAATGAAATTAGCAGGTCAGAAAACTGAGTTGGGAGAGAGGCAGGGGAGTGAGAGCAACAAGCAGAACAGATAGAAACAGACAGACAAATACCACACAGATACACACACGGACATACAGCCAAATAAAAAATAAATAAATTATCTATTTATAATTAATAAATAGCAGATAATAGAGCAAAATGAACATAAATATATACATATGTATGGCCTCCAGTGTAAAAAAGGGGAAAAAAAGAAAGAGGGTCATTTAATTACATCAAGAAATTGAAGTTAGGAAACATTTAGTATTCCATGGTCAAACAATATTCAAACAACAAAGGATAGCCTATGACATTCTTAACTGCACTTTTTGTAAGTCGATTAGGCCGTCTGCTAAATGCCTAAATGTAAATGTAAAAACTGAAATTGATGTCAGTGATGTCTGCTTGTGGCGGACATTGACTGATCACTATAGTATTTTCCAAAAGAACGCCAACCAAAATAAAATTAGACATAAAGTTATAGTTTGCAAATAACAATAAACTAATAAACTAACTAAAAATCCAGAGGAGGAAAAGAAAAATTCTCAATGTCATTGGGACAGCAGAAGAGATTTTGCTTTCCATCTACCATCACTCTCAGAGTGCAAGGATACAGCAGAGAATATTTAATATCAGTGGCATGGAGCTTCTTTTTGACCACAGGAAATTGTTCAAGGACATTAATAAAGTGGACAACTGACTTCTGTTATCAGGGTCATGAACTTTATCTTTCAGGTAGGCATTTTCTTTTTCAAGTATTGGTATCATTTTTAGGTCATTAATGTTATTCTGAATTGAGCTTACCCTCTGTTCCAGCTCGTAATTTGCTCACACAATGAAAACAGAGATCCCTGAATATTGTCAAGACCTGTTTGGATGGCCTCAGTGTTGGAGTCAAAATGAGCAGCCATTTCAAGTTTCATTTGTTGAATGACATCACAGAAATGTTGACCTGATCCGTAGCGAGAAGTAAACAGTTAACAGCACAGGAAAAATATTTGGCAGGAGAAAAACATGCTTATAAACTTGGAAACAAATGTAGATTAGTTGCTTGAAACAGGTATAACAGGCCCAAATTAGAGAGGCAGACCGACACTCAAGCTATTGCAGACAAATTGGCCATGGATTTATGTTGATTTACCTCATTTGATGTGAGACCCACTATTGTAGCAAGCTACTAGAGGAGCTTCTTTGGTCTGCTGCCAAACAAATGACTATTAATATGACATATTTGCTGTTTTTCCTCTGCTGTCTGCATTGGTGTTATTGAACTGGGCACCACAAGGACAAAGTAAGAAACAAAGGATTTGTCCAACAAGCTTTGAACACACAGAGAACAGTAGTGACACTGGAGTCCTTATGTAATGTAAAATCTGTTTCCAGAACACATAGCTGAGACACAAATATGGTCTACAAAATGTATTATAAAGAGAGCATAAGCATGCATAATTCATACACTAAAAAATAATGTAGTGTAAGATATTCTATGGTCTGACACAAAAAAGCACAGTGTTTCTGAATGTGATAATTCTTTGGCTACAAGGGTAGTAGTTCATTCATTAATAACGATATATTACCAGTTTATGGCATCAGACATCCTAGAGAAGGCCTTATCCAAGAGCAGGGAAGATGAGACTAATGGGAATAGTCTCATATATGAGACTCGATAGGTGTGATGAAGGAGGATTTGGAAGGGATATAGCTAGATAGTGACATGACATAATCTGTTCCCCTTCATATTGAGCCGGCAGTACTCTAAGTCTGCTCTGATGGGCACAAAGCTCAGGCAGCAGAATACGCTGGAGATCTGCACCCCAGCTGCGCGTATAGCATCAGAGACGGCCTGACACGCAATGTGGAGATGAACATAATCACCTTGTCATAAAACAGCAATAAGGGGAGTACAAGCAGTCATCTATAGAGCATTTTGCCTGCAGCTCACTAAGAGGCTTTGTACATGTGGATGACTGCATGGCAAATTCCATTGAAAATGAAGAGTAGGAAACATGATGGAAATAATATGAAAAATTCGTCATATTCTCAATAAAAGTTTGTTGAAAGGATTTCTTCATCGATTTTTGGTGGACTCTTAAAGGCAATACAAATCAATGAGAAATGATTCACAGAGCTTAACACCACAGGAGTTCGGAGTTTCTTGGATTCAAATCCTGAACGTACTTTATTTTTGGTTCTGGTAAAAACTATACCAGCTTTAAGCCCCCGCATTAATGAGTGGTCAGGTCCCTTGATGGTGAGAAGTGCTGAGTGAGCAAACGAAGCTCAGGCTGAAGTGCTCTGAAATATTTCTTGTTGGTGCGGAAGGAAGGGATGGGATGCTCAGCTCCAGCTCAAGCTCCCCGGGCAACTTTGTCTGAGCAATGGCTCAACAAGCCTTTTGTGCCAGCCTCTCTTCAACGTGAAGCTCCTCCGACCACAGTGAAGCAATTAGAGCTGTGTTCTTGAAAAGGCAGCAATTATTCTTTCGCACGACATGCATGGTTCCTCACGTTTCACCCATTATTATCTCCTGGCTCCCCCTCTGTGAAGACCTGGCAAACTGTTCATGCGCCTTGACTCCTGCGAGCTTCACTGAGCCTGGCTGTCCAATGCTGCAGTCTGACGCCGACAGGGCAGATCTAAAATAGCATGTGGAATAAAAGAGTGCAAGCAAGCTCGGCAATGAAAGTGCTGGTTTCAATCATAGCCCCCTGCTTACTTGCCAACGATGTCTCATTCAAATGCATGGTAATTGCTTGTCTAATGTCAGAGCACAAAAGCATCAGTGCATTGGAGAGGTCAAGGAAGGGGGCTCAAATGAGCTGCTGCTGTTCTAATCTGAAGTTAGGTTTTTTGTGGTGACCATTAGTAAGGCAAGTACTAAGGACTATGGAAATCACCTCGAAAAACTCACAGGAGAAAAGCTATCATTAAAACAAGCCATAAATAGATATTGCAATGAGAGAGGCCATAATAAGCTTTATCCAGGCTTGCATGTTACTCGGCATGGATAATCGCTGTGGCAATTATAAGTCACTGTAGGAGGTTCTCCAGCACAGCCCTAGGAGCCCTATCCACCTCAGGCGCTCACTCCCTGTGGCCCGAGTATTCCATAAACTCATGTAATCAGACAAATTTGGTGCTGTAGGTGGAGGTGCAAAACAATATGTTAATGCAAGACAAATCTCTGTGAATCAATCAGATTCCGCTGAATGATTCAACCAACCATGTGCAATTACTTATGATAGTTCTACTGAACTTTGTCTTTATTGTCTCCCCTGTTCTGATGTAATTCCTCACACTTTCCAACTTCAGCATGGCATTCCCTCATTCATAGTCTTTAGTCATAAAAAAAACTCTCCATGCAAGACACCAGCCTTCTAGATGAATGTTAAGAAAGCATTGTGCTTTTGAGTTTTTCTGATCTTTTCCTGAGGAAGCTACTCTATGATTATACCATGACTACATAATGAAAAGAAAGGAAATTTTGATGGGGGGTAAGAAGCTGTCTTTCTTTTTTGTGCACTACCGGAAGAACAAAGTTTCATGACTGAGCAATTCACTCCTTTCATCTGGGCGCGAGACATCTTGCTGGCTTTAAATTTGTACACACTACACTCTCCCTCTTGCTGTGTGCTAATCCCAGAGAGGCGACGCTGGAGTCTTCGGATTTGTGGCTACACACACCCACGCAATCTCGCCTCCTTGACCTGCCTGAGCCACCATTCTATAGAGATGCTTCTCCTCAAAAAAGCAAGCTGCTCTAGCCAGTGGCTCTGACCCTGAAACCCAATCATAGGCAACACAGTGCAACAAAACATTCCCAGTGCTGTCATCTACAATAGACCCACAACTGCAAGACCTTGTTTTACAGCACTGTCGTGATAATCAATAAGAAACACGCCAGCTCCAAGGTCCTGCTGCAGCACATTTCCCATTCGCTTGCTTGCTTTCTTTCTCGCTTGCTTTTTTTCTCTCTCTCACATCCTCACTGACTCCCACTTTCTCTGGAGAGAATGGTCTCAGATAAATTGATTGGATGGTATTGCTGATGTTGGATAACGTGAAAAAGCCCAGTGGAAGTTGTCAACGAGGACCCAATCAATCACTGTACGAGTGTATTTATCCATCCCCTCCCCATTGCAACAGTGCTCTACAGAAATAATTGTTTATTAGAAAGACTAATCTAGTTCAGAGGGCCTGTTCACATGCCAGCCACAGCAGTCAGTGCAAGGAGATAGAAGACATTCGTTGGCCATAGCTCCACAAGATGGATAGCTTAAAAGACTTAGATAAGAGAGACAGTGCAAAATAAGTCCCAGGCATCTCACTGACACAAAATAGAGTGGCATCAGCCAGGCCTGTCATACCAGAGCTCAAATAAATTGATGCTCAGCCTGTCCAATGGGGCTGCTAATTGTGTCTTTTTTTACCTGGAAGGTTTGTCAGCGTGCATCTGTCATTTATGACATCTGTGAAATGACAGTCTTCCAGGTGTGGAGAGAGGCGGATGGCGGGTCACAGACTCCATGGCATGGTGACAAGGGATGTTCTCACTCCCAGTCATCACTTCATTAATCTTGAGCTAAGATGTAAATCCCACTGGCTGTTTGTTTAAGCCTGACTGCTTTCTTGTTCTGCTGAAGTGTGAGTGGGACAGACTTCTTGCTCCCACAGGGTTTGATCCCACGCCGTCTGCTGATGCAGGGACTTGAACACACTTCTGCTGAAATCCTAGTTTCGTAATGTAGCATTGCCAAACCAAATACAGCAATTCTAATTCTGCTTTCTCCATTGTTGGCCTGGGAAGGCCTAGAGATAGAGAGAAATCAGTGGGCTGATGATGAAATGGAACGCAAAATTGCTTTTTATCAGTTCAACTGACTAAGCAGTAATGTAAATATACACAAGATTACTTTAGGAAAACCATGAAAACACAAAAGCACAATGAACACAAAATAAAACACAAATAAACATATCTTAAGAACATATGACCTTATGAAACTTTAGTTGGGTCATATTCTGGTAGTATGTAGTTCAATTATTAACTTACTGCTGCTGAAAGACTTGCTAAATATTACACTGCATGTTTATTGTATTGCATGATGTACTGTAGCTGTATGCAACTAACTATCTGACAGTAGCACCAAAAATTAGTCCTACACAGCAAACTATTACAGCATATTAGGTCTTCTGGGAATGTGGCCCTCTGGAACACTGACACTATGTTGCAAGTGCCTGCTGCAATGATATGTGACAAATAAATATGGACTAGGACAAACACTGGGGAGGTCTTTTGTACACTAACATGACAAATTATTATTAAAACTATTCTAAAACTTTTTTTTTATTTCTAATATACAATTTGTAGTTTTATATTACAGGTATTCACAGTTTGCTTCCTTTTACCACCATATAAATGTATAAAACATGAATAAACATTGTTAAATGTTGAGCATATGTCTAAATGTGTCTGTATAAATAACACGTTTACTTCAAGCGATGAAGCATTCATTCTATTCCACTATTTCACAACAGAGGTAAAGACTCATTTAAGGTTGGTGTTTAAAGAACTGTATGACAACTACATAAGCCCTATATGACAGCTGATATAAACCTACATACATATTTGTAGTACTTTATTCCTACAGACTGCTTTCATGCTTTACTTTTTACATAGCTCAAGTAATTTAATGGATAGTTAATGGACATAGAAGTCATCCATGCTGATTGTGTGTTATTTAACTCCTGGTGGAAACCAACATATTTGGTTTAGTTGGCATAGTAATTATGGACACTACCACCTTTATGTAGAGGGTTATCATCACTCAATCGCCAGGCACTCTTTTTGTTGGTACTGTACTTTTATTCCTGCTCTGACAGCTTCCAACTTATGTCTAGTACTGGATGTCCATCTCCTTCCACCATTTGAGACAAAACTGACCCCAGTCCTCTGCTTGACATATCTGTCTGCAACAAAAAAAGGGAGAACAGCCAGGATAATAAAATAGGGGGCCACCACAAAGTGCTGCTTTTACCTTGGTGAAGGCCTGGCAACCCTGCTCTGTCCACTGGACCGTTCCCCCTTTTTAGTCAGGTCAGTCAAGGAGATGGTGACATCTAAATAATTATGCATGATTCTGCGATAATAGCCAGCGAGCCAGCCCTAAGAACTGCCTCAATTCTTTTTTGGTCTTGGGCTGTGGGCAGGCTACAATCGCTGCCATCTTATCAGTTTGAGGAAGTGAGTCCCACCCACCTCAGCGATTTTAGGACCACTGTAGGTGTTGTAAATGCTTTGGCCAATCATTACTGAACATTCTAATGTCATTGAAATAAGCCATGGCATAAGCACTACGTGGGCACAATTCTCAGTCCATCAATTGCTGACATGTAGTGGGATCCCTGAACAACCCAAACAGAAGTGTGATGAATTGGTGTAATCTGAAAGGTGTAGAGAATGTTGTTTATTCTCAGGACATGGAAATCAAGGGGATGTCTCAATTTCCCTTAGTTAAGTCCAGTGTCAAATAAAAGTTAGCTTCACCTAGCTGATCAAGCAGTTTGTCAATGAGAGACATAGGATAACTGTTGAATTTAGACACCGCATTATGGTATTCATCAGAGAAGTGAAATGGAAATAAATTGACTAGTCCACTTGTTGTGCCACTCTTCTATGACAGAGAAGGTTTAGATTCCCCACAGTGCCAACAACCCGGCCCAGTCCTTCTACCTGCACCCATGGCACTTGACTCACCAACCTGCAAGAGAGATAAAACAGACACAAGACCAGGGTGAGAGGACAGACTCGTGTCCACAGAAATGGCTTTGGGGGAATTGTTACTTGCCTCCATGTCGCAGGGAGATGAGACAGACTCAGTGGAGGACAGGGAGGTGGGAGGGGGAAGGGGGAATGGGGAAGGGGAAGAGCCAGAGCGAGAGGTAAAAAGGTCAGGAAGAAAACAAGAGGCCAGGGGGTCGCCAGTCTCTAAGTAAGCCAACACATGGTCCTCTGTGAAACTTGAACACCTCCTCCAACGATGCTGGTCAATGACAGTGAACTAATTCAACTGTCCCCATAGCCAGCTGGGCATTGAACTGCTCCAGGACCACCTGATTGATGACAACTTTGATGTTGAGGTCCCTGTGAGCAGCCAGGCAGCTGGTGGGTGTAGGCAAATGGTCAGCTGAGACTGCTGATGCTGCTGCTCTGCTGTGTGGCCAATGTATTTCATAATAGCCTGCTGGAGTGCTGGGTACTCCATTACCCGGGTGGCCAGTAGCTGGTGAGCTGGGAGCTGTACCTCCCCAGAAAAAGTGGTAGGAGACAGGCTGCCCACAGGATTTTGGGCCAGCCCCATGCTTCAGTGGCCCACTCAAACAACTCCAGGTATTCTTCTGCATCATCCTGCAGGCCCATCTTTGTCAGGGTAAGTAGAGGCAGAGCCAACGTGGTTGCTGCCGAAGTAGCTGGAGCATCCTCTGCCTGCAGCAGATCCCATAGCATCTGCTGTTCATCTTCCCGTGCCTGCAGGAGCTTGGGAGGAACACTCTTGGTCTTCACGTAGCAAGGATGGCTTTAGTTTGGGTCTGCTGCATGCTTACGAGGGTCTGGATCAGGTGCTGTAGTGTAACAATGAATTATATGCATAAATAAGGAGCCTGGGAAGAACACATAGGAGAACTCAAAAAGGGAATGAAAAAGGGATAAAGGGAATGATTCACTTAAATAACCAGACACAAACTAAGAATGTTTTCAAACACACAAATAATAATTGTTTATTTTTATCAATTTACAAACTGCAAAGTGAGTCAATCGCTACAGACCTCCAAACTTCATGTGGCTTTTCAGATTAGCTCAACAACACAGAACATAGACAGCTTCATGGAATCCATGGCCGAGCAGCTGCATCCAAGCCTTATATCACCAAGCGGAATGCAAATCAGATTCAGTGGTGTAAAGCACACCACCACTGGACTCTAGACCATCTGACAATCTGATGGATGAGTCTGAGTTTGGCGGTTGCCAGGAGAGTGGTACTTGTCTGACTGCATTGTGCCAAGTGTAAAGTTTGGTGGAGGAAGGGTTATGGTGTGGGGTTGTTTTTCAGGAAATGGACTCAGCCCCTTAGTTCCAGTGAAAGGAACTGTTAATGCTTCAGCATACCAAGAGAATTTGGACAATTTCATCCTCCCAACTTGGGGGTCCTGTTTGGGGATGGCCCCTTTCTGTTCCAATATGATTGCGCATCAGTGCACAAATCAAGGTCCATAAAGACGTGGATGAGTGAGTTTGGTGTGAAAGAACTTGACTGGCCTGCACAGAGTCCTGACCTCAACCTGATAGAACACCTTTGGGATGAATTAGAGTGGAGACTG
>JAOVYV010000035.1:16076788-16088488 GCA_025674545.1 Hassar affinis | reverse complement strand
TTTTGAGCAAAACTGTGCTCTTACCCTGCTAATTGAACCTTCACACTCTGCTCTTACTGGTGCAATTAATGAAGATTGGCCACCAGCCTGATACAATTTAGACATGAAACCTCCCACACTAAAATGACAGGTGTTTCAGTTTCATTGTCTAACCCTTGTACATACATTATTTAAGTCTGTATACACACACAATATTTGGTATTAAAAAAGGTTCTGAAAAAGAGTCAGACAGTGGATGAGATTATACAGATTTAAAAAATGTCCTCTGATATTTTTGTCATCCTGAGATTCTGAGATGCTTCACAGTGGTAAAAGTCACTGGGAAACTCACTACAGCTGTCAGAGAGATTGAGATTTCATGCTGACAGCGCGGTGAACTTCTCTACAGGTTTAAGAAACACTGTGTTGAATTGTCCAATTCCAGTATCAGCTCAGCTCATTAAGGCCCAGTAGTGTAGTGAGTTGATGGGGGATAGGGAGAACAGGGCATCTAGCTATTCTCAAGTGGGTGTATCCGGAGGGGCATCTGGCAGGGTGATGCCCTCGGTCAGCCTATCTGTGGATGGAGCAGCACGTGGATGGGATGCTGTCTGCTGCCGACAGCTCATCATTTATCACTGCTGAGCAGCAGACGTCAGGTGGGCGCGTGATTAATTTCGCTTTACCACTTTCAGAAATAAGCACTATAAATCATCTTAAGCTCCCTGCACGAGATATTCGGCAGTGGCCACATGACAAATCTTTACTGCATTCTGTACCACCTCTGGTAGCACATATAATTGTTTGCACCCACCACATGTTAAAAAAAAAAAGAAAATGATCGTGGGCAGAGTGACAGAAACAGCCTACAATGATTAATAAAACATGACAGCTCCAGTTAAAGCAATCAGCAATGTAGAAGGAAAGCATGCACAAAGCATTTGTAAACATTTCCCCCTTATTTTCACCAATGTCTCCATCAATCTGTTTCTGGTGGGAGTGGGAGTGGTCTTCCAGTGCTGATAATGTGGATGGAAGTCATATGACAAAGAGACTTTCTGAGCTTCAGTGCAACAGACTTCACTTTTCACGTATTAGAATGCAATACTGATTATTTGGGAATGTGTGGCAGTCTGCCAACCTGTCTTCCATGTCATTAGCAGTTTCTGTAGCACTCCGTTTACATGTGTTGGGCTCTAAGTCACATTTTCTGTTCTTTGTTTTGCAGGGTGAATGCCAAGAGGGGTCCTGATTTTTTTTTTAAACCAATGCCCACATCTTCGCTGAATTAATCATCTTGAGGCCATTCCCCACTCCCCCTCCACTGCTGACACCAGTCTATTTAATTAAGTAATGTCATTCAAATCAAACTTAAATCACTTTAAAATCAAAACACTTAAAGGAGTTCTTCATTTGCTAATCGATTCATATGATTCAATATTCTGTGTCTTGTGCTATATCTCTTAATTTATTGTCTGTATTAACAGATAAAGCTTTCAGATGAAAACAGCCTTTGCTAAACATGATGGATTAATATGATGCCTAATATTTTGTCATAGAAATCTAATTACAGCTACTACTTACTATTGCTCTCCAGTGTTTCTCGAACTACCTGACCATTTACAATTTTTCATCTTTGCCTGAGATATGGATTGTCTTCAAATTCCTGTTTTCAAACACCCCAGGAAGTCTGTCCTTCATGTGCTCAACAAATGCTACACAATCAGCACTTCCTAGCTACTAAGCTATGCCTACAACAGTCAGTTAGGCTCAAAGCCAAAGTGAAAAGAATCGATTACAAGAGTGTGCTTCAGTGTGGCAGTCAACCAAATGTTTTAGAGAAATAGGTCCTGAACAGGAAATCTAAAATCACTTTTATTGCATGAAGAAAAAATCAGGGCTAAGATGAGAAAGATTTTTTTCTTTTTCTTATCATTTTAGAAAGAATGGAGACTGCACTGCAGAAATAAAGTATGTACACCTATTTGCCTGAATATGATAAATTATACATTAGAATACACACTTCAGTAGGTATATGTGTTCCTGTTTTCAAAATAACAATTTATAGACAATCTGTCAGATGACAAATGTATCTGTGAAATCTGTCAACAATCTGTCAGATATCTCTATCAATTCTTTCTAATCTATCAGTTATTTCTAACATAATGATGTCCTGTTCTAGCTCTTGATCATCTATAGATATCAACTCATTCTATCACAAATTCAAATTCAGTTTCTAACTGTTTGCTCTGTGCATGACTTTTAGTTTTAGTTTTGAAGTACATATTCTTGATGTATTAATTAGCATTAATAAATAAATAATTGTACTCCTCCCCAGCAGATGCTTTCTGAACTTCCTGATGCATAATATTTCTGATGTGAATATTCTGGATGTCAATTATTAAGGCTTTTATGGCAGTCCTATGAGGCAGCAACAGCAGCAGCAGATGAAGAAGAAGAAGAAGCAGAAGAGGAACAAATTCTTCTGTGCAAGTAGTTTTGGTTGTTCATCATTTGAAACCTTAGTGCTGTATGAAAATCCCCCCCCCCACTGTAATACAAGGCCACATATTGTGGACTGTATTTGTATTGGGGGAAAAAAACACGACATTGACAACAATGTTTCAAAAAGTCTGTAGATATTAGTGTGTGCACATATGAGAGAGTGTCCTGGGGTATTTCAGAGTTGTGCCTAGGACTGCCATTGCCACAGGCAGTGGGCCAAAAGCAGTATCAAGGCACGCTGAGGGTGTCCCATAAAAATGCATGGCCACATGCTGCTACCAGAGGTGTTTCATCTTCCCTCTGTCTGCCAACTCCCAAAAACCTGAAGCATAGGTGCTTCTGGAGCCTGAGTGCACACAGAGAACAATAGAACACACACAGGCACATGCACACACAGTCTAAAACACACGTCCTCTAACAGTTCTATTGGCCATCTCATTGGTCTATTTATTAATTTAGAAACATTTGCAACCTCTAGGGAGAGGGAGATATAAATGCCAGCAGCACCAGCGGTGAACTCATAAAATCTATTAAAGGAAGCTGCTCACCACCTGCATCAGCAAGCCGGATTATGGCCATAGCTATGGCCACAGCTAGCTGTAAAGCTTAGTGGCCATGTGCACATTCACCTAGAAGCCTTACTACACTCCAGGGTTGAGTAAAGCTCTTATAGCCAACCTTCTGCCCCCATTACTGTGAAAGATGAACACTTTTGAATGATGCCAAAATGCAGTAAATACAGACAGACTGGAATCATTACCTCAAATCAGTGCAATTTATATAACCTACTATTAACATTAATATAAATTGTGAAACAATGCTCTAAAAATTCAAAATGTTTACTGTAGATGAAGATACACTACAATGTAAAAGTCTTAGGCACCCTATTTTTAGTACAAGTTTGGTTGTATGTGTTTATTCTGGTGTTTATTCTAGGTGTTCATTACTGAGTTCTGCATTACTGAATCAGTACAAAAAGATTTTAGATTTCCAAACATTCCTTTGTTTGTATGCCAGTAAGGCAAGTAGCCTATTACATGACAAATAATAAAGGCTGCAGGATTTTGGATGCAACAAAAGAAGCATGTATGACAGTTAAAGTCTTCAGAAGAACTGTGGCAGGTTCTCCAAGATGCTCAGTAAATCATACCTCTTAAGTCTCATTGTAGCATCAAATACGGCACAGGTCTACACTACCCATCAGCCCCAGCACATTAACTAACCAAGTCACAAGCCTGACTGATCACCCACAATGGTTTGCTGTTTCACCTAATGTGTCATTATTTTTTATCAATTCTGTGTGTCTCATTGTCTAGCTGTTGTTGCCATGATATGCTACTCCATGTTGTTTTAATCTTTTTGCCAAGTGTATTTAGTTCTTCTTAGTTTTGTTTTATGTTCACCATCTCTGTTATTCCCACAAACTGTGCCCTCAAACTGTTGCCAGAAAGTCACATTGTCTAGAATGTCTTTGTCTGCTGTATGCTGTAGAATTACACATTCCCCTCCCTTGTGGATTCTCATCACTTATTATTATATTAATCCCTTATTTTGATATTGTTTACTAATAAAAATTATTTGTAAATGTTTTTATTATTCTATTGTGATTGTGTGTTCTGTACCCAAGTGAGAATTTTGGCTGGTACACTGTACTTGCCCATATTTTGAATGAAGTGAGTTTGGTTGGCCACGGTTGGAATGGAAGAACTCAAGTGGCCTGCACAGAGCCCTGACCTTAACCCCACTGAACACCTTTAGGATGAACTGGAACACTGACTGCACCCCAGGGCTTCTTGCCTGATGTCAGTGCCCAGCCTTGCTAATGCTCTTGTGGCTGAATGAGCAAATCCCCACAGCCATGCTCCAAAATCTAGTGGAAAGACTTTCCAGAAGAGTGGAGATTATTATAACAGCAAAGAGGGACCAACTCCATATTAATGGCCATGGTTTTTGAATATGATGTTCAACAAGCACTTTTTTGGTATGGCTTTTGAGGGACAATAACATGTACTATGTGTGTTACATTATCTATCATATATCATTTATCAATCTATCACCCTGTATACAATGTTTTCATTTTGTAAATGTTGATGTTTAAAAAAAAAACACCAAAACACAACAGGTTACTGGAATCCAGTATCAACAGATGGATGTTCCGATTCAGCACAATTGTTATTAGTCTCAGGCACAATATTAAGCTGCCTCTTTTGATAAAAGGCCCCAGTTAAAGAGCATTAATAGTATTTACTGTCTCTCATTATTGCCAGTAGAGATAAGATGGTAATACTCTCACCCCTTCTCACTTGGTTCCGTCTGAGTCAGCAAGGGAGTGAGTTGGACAGCAAGCTTGCACAGACAAGGACCCTCCTACATAGTTTTGCTCTATTAGAATATAATAGGCACCACTTCCCTCCCCTTCTGTGATATATTTCTCCTCAGTGTGTCTTCTTCACGCATCAGAGCTGCTGTTTAAAAGCTCTTCCCTGCAGAGAGTTAAGGCAAAAAAGACAGTAAGCATAAGCTCAAAGCCGCAACCTACTTCACAATCAAAAATATTATGAACTCCTGTTAGAATAAGGACACCATCTGGGGAACTAGAGGGACAAAAACTTATCCAAATCCTACTAATCTTTTGGGAAAGTGAAATGCTGACATTTTGTGATCTAATTAAAAATACCACATTGTGAATTGCAGAATGGTTACAGTAATTATCTATTACTTACAAAGTACATGAAAGGAAAAGCTGACTATATGGTGAACACATTTGAATCTAGTCAAAAAGGCAAGTGAACACAAAAAGCCCATTTTATGCATATTTTTACAGTCACATTCTTTTCCCCCTAAGCTTTAATTATTCAATTAGAGCAAAATGCCATTCCACGCTGTGATTAAATTGGGCAAATTCATCCATTAAATTGTCTGTTGCTTAATCAGACACTAAACTGCTCTCCTCTTTAAATTTACTCTGAATGCTCCATATGTGTGATTGTTTATATGCACAGTAGTCACAATGGACTCATCTCATTGTAGTCTGTTCATTTGCATTTCATGCCCCTTTTTTGCTGCCCCAATAATGCCTTCAGTTCCTTCAACATTGGAGGCCATCAGGTAATTACACCCCACAGTGCCTGTCAACTTCCTTGGTCAGCAACTTATCTTTCTCTGGACACTGGCCCCTACAGGCCTTTAAATCATTTCTTCATACTCAAAATAACCAAGCCACTCACGTTGTCTGCTGTCATACTTGGTCATCATAAGAGATAATTACCCGCCTCCACGGACAGCCGCACTGTGCAGCTCTACCAGCAGCACTCTCTCACATTGAATCTGTCGGATGTGCAAAAGGACTCACCGTGAATAACGAGTCCAGAGTGGCAGAGATTCTGTCCCTCATGACAAATGCACACACACACACACACACACACAAACACACTCAGTTATTGGCAACCAAAGGTAAGTCAAACTTCAGCAGTGAGAAAAAATGATTTTTTCTTTCCATTCAAGAAAAAGATGTATCAATCAATAAAACAGATGAGCACTTAAAAAAAGGTTCTCAGCAGCAATTCTTCAAACCCTGGCAGAACAGGAACTGATGATAGGGATGACCAACAGGGGGCACTGTTGCTGTTTGGAATAGAGGCGCTATCCATTTGCTGCAGTGAGTAAGTGGACAGGGGAGGAGGGAAAGGAAAAATACTGCTACTCATTGAGTGACAGGAGGAAGCTACAGTGATCGGTATTGATCCTTTGCCGCTGTCCTGTCGCTTGACCATTGCCCTTGTGCCCACACCAGCCTAGTGCAGCTTTATCAAACTTGGGCCATGAAGTTATGACCAAATAAGAGGCTTCTGGTCAGTTGCTCTGTCTGGCTGTTTGTCAGTCTGTCATGCCCTTGTATGCATAGAAATAATAAAGACAGACCAGCAAACTCAAGAGAGAAAGCCCTGTTGTCTTGGGAACTAAACTAAAGATGTTTCATGAGCTATATTCACTCAAGCATCACAAATAATGTTTGAATCTGAAATCTGAAAGGCACTAGAGTATGTAATGTTAGTGCATAGTAAAACACTTTTTTGAAGAGTGGTCTTTTTTCAAGAAATATCAGGTCTTTTTCAGAAGATGAACATGATATTGTGTGTGGTGCAGATAGCAAGAGCATTGGAGCGGTGCTGGTGGTGACTGCTTTAGAACTAGATTTTTTTCATTCACACACCCACCCACACACACACATGCACCCCCCCCCCCACACACACACATGAGCACAGACACACGCATTTCAAACAAAATCTATAATCAAGATCCTGTGCTCCACCCCCTCCAGTGAGGCCAATTGGTATTCCAGAGTATCCTCTGCCCCCTGTTGCGTCCCCAATCTCTAACCAGAAGAGAGAGAGAAAAGAAACTGCTAAACCCTAGGATGGAAGATGGCTGGCTATGGATTAATGGCTGCAAGAACAAATGAACTCTAGGAGAGAGTTTATATCCATCAACACAAAGTAGCCAGGAGGACGACTACCTGCATTTCTATATTGATGCACCATACAGGTTGCTTGGGTTTACTCACTGCTGAATTGGCGCTGACTTTTAGTGTGGGCTGAATGAATAGGACAGCAGGCTGAGTAGCGCTCTCTGCATCGAAATGAGGCTGCGATGAAAGTCAAATCATCACAAGTCAACAGGTGCTATTGACTTGTGTTATTACAGATAATTGTAGCTTGCTATGCCTGTGGTGTGCAGTGCTTACAAACTAAATACAATATTCATATCTGAATGTGGCCTATGAACTAAAGCCAGTAATCCTTACTTTATTTCCATAGAAATGAAAGAAGCCAGTTTGCATCCAGTTTGCAGTTGTCTTCCTATGGCTATTTACTACTGTAAGCCCTATGACATCCACTTGTCCATTCAGCCTCTAGCCTCTCACATTTGCATAACTATTTAATTTGTTTATCTGTTAGGTAAGAATTAAAATAAGAAGGCATTACACAAAGAGTGCCTGGGGCATGCAATCAAGGCCTTCTGTCTTTGATATTTAATTTATATTTTCCTCAGTTTTACAGGGAAAACAAATCCTCCATGACACTGAAGTACCCTCATGTATACAGCCTAACCTTCCCTTAAGGCTCTACTGGCTGTTTCCTCAAGAAAGAGCCAATGGCTATTCAAACCAAATATTAATGAATTCAGAAGATGGAGAAAAAATATGTGGTGTCTAAAGTTAGTGAGAGTTCATTGTTATTACTTTGTAAGCACCTTCCTTTGCTCAATTATATAAAAAAATCATCAGGCTCTGCAATATTTTTTTTTATGTATTGTTAAGGTCATGCATATTCGAAATGATGGACTTGTTTCTAAATTATGCATTGTCTCTTTCTCTGAGGTGTCTGACTCTGTAAAAATCACATGAGACTCTGACCTTATAAATAAGAGGCACCATTCTTTGCTTAGCATTTTTAGTAGGCTTCTTTTAAAAGATAAAATCAATACACCAGGTGATGAACTCCGAATCAATAGTGTTCAACAGCATGGAATTGAAAACACAGGTTTCTGAAGGCTTTTTTATTATCTGCGCTGGAAAGCTTGAACTTTTGTTGGCCAAGTACACGCAGATAAGAGCACAATAGCTGTTTCGCTGTCAGCTGAGGTCATACTCCAGTGAGTTGACTTCCTCCAGTATCCATAACTGTTAAACTTAAGTTCTCCAGCCAAACAACCCTCCGTATTTGTGCTCTGAAGTTCTTTTGTGGATTTCTTAAACTTGCTTTTTTTTTTAACAACCACATACAGGGGAAATCCAGTGGTGCTCTAGACTTGTGTTCCAGTTTTATCTCCTGTTCTAGCTGAGGAAGAAGCCTGTTCTCTGTGAGTAGTTGCTGAGGAGAGAGAGAAAATAAGTGATGCTCGAGCTGCAGCTTCGAGTCCCAAAGATATCGGCACAAAAAAAAGCCATAGAGAAAGCCACAGGACTAAGGCAGTAAATCCAGCCTGATCCCTGTGACCTATTCAGACATCATAGATCTCTCTCATCTGACCACCGAGGGAGCGAGAGGCCTCGGGCACTGTGTCATTTAATTACCTCTGTGTCTTTTCCATGTGCTCTGCATGGCACTTGTGTGAATCAAGCACGCTGATGTCCCTGTCTGTAGGACTTTTCTAAGGCACTGAGCATAAATAAATTAACAAACAAACAAACAAATAAATAAATATAAAAAAATCCTACCATGGCAGTCTTTTCTGAAGCACAGCTGGTTATGTGCTCTACTGTTTGGCTTTTGTGAGCAGCTCTGCCAGAAGCCAAGAAAAGGAAGCAAATTGAGTTTTGCTGTTATTTATGTTGAGTCACATCTTACAGGTTTTCATGCTTTTTTGGGGTCAGTGTTCCTTTTTCTTACTTGACAGAACACTAGACAATAGAAGATTAAAAAGAACCCATATAGATGAATAAATTCTGTGTTGACGTTTAGATGCATGATATAACACAAATTATTAGAACCAAACCACCTCTCATTCTCAGCTGGCAACAGAGTGGCAGCAGATGGCACCGACTCCTCCCCAGCCCAAAGGGATGCTCCATCACATTCTTATCCCTTGTCCAGTCGTGAGGTCATTCAGGTGAACTGAGGAGAAAATTGGCAAGGTGCTGTTGAGCAGGCCCACCAAGCTGCCAGAAAGATATTCATCCACAATGGTAAATAACAAATGCAAGCTGCGAGTGGAATTACCTGTCTGGCAGCCTCTCCTCATTAAATGCCATCTGAATCGGAACCTGGTAACAAATGGACATGGCACCCATCGTGGTGGTTATCAGGAGGAGCATACATCAAGGAGAATGTTGTTAATATCAAGTGTCTCATCTGGCCAATCGTGAAATAAATGGCAATGGAGCTTACCGTTACAAGGTGCGACAGCGAGCGGCATCTAATGGGACGAGCAGTCTGCACTGCGGGGATGTAATGGCCTGAGACATCATTTTTCAATGGGAGAGCACGCCTGTGTTAAAACTGTTAACATTGCCATTTGTAAAAGAAGGTGGCAAGATGTCACCTGCTTATCTGAGGTTAGTCCAGGATAAATCAGCCTGATGCCTTCTGCAGAATTCATGCTGAACGCAGAATATTCTGAAAGACCTGTGGATCGTTAGCTGACCAATGCTTCCAACATCATAGCACTACACTGGTAATAGTAGTATGCAATCAATCACCCCATCTCATCCATGTCTTTCCACACACACACCATCATTTCTCAGAAGTAATCTGCCAAAGATGTGGCAGCATGGTATTATAGGTCACTGGGTACAAGTGCATGCTAACATAGATATTCTGAGTGATGAAGGGAAAACGTGTAGAGCTGTGATTTACTGGCTCATCCAACTCCATAATGAGGAGTAATTCCACTTTGACACCCCGTTTCCCCCTTTGTGCTGAGCGGGGAAACTCAGCGTTTCTTCACCATGTCTCCTGCAGGAAGAGGTGACCTGACACCCATCTTATTAACCACAGGATCCTGCATGTGTCTTCATTAATAGCCTATTAAAACCGACATACAGAATATGAGAAACTGACCTCCCTTCCACAATATCCGGGGAGGAGATTAACGTTAACTTGGAAGATTTATGCCCCCGGAAAGAGAAAAAATAAGTTATTTAGCTGAAGTTCAAAGACTAAATAAATCATCATTAGGTGAAAAGGAGGGGAAAATGTAGTATTATGTTCAGCAAAGCAGGCTTGCATCAAAAAGGAGAGGAAGTGAGAGAGAAAGAGAGAGAAGAAATAATTTTTTCATGGCTCTAAATGACTCACAGCATGCTGGAACCCTCAATAGCCCCAAGGTCAGATGCAAACCTGCACTCTGGTCCACAAGACTTTGAATGTATCCCACAGGAACTGCAAGAGCCATGAATAACAGGTGATTGTCAGCATCTATTCATTTCAACAGGCATATTTTAATTACTCTCATCCACGTTTAAATGAATACATTAGTAATTTAATCTATGAGATTTGTTTAGAATGAAGCCAATTATCTGAATTTTGTTTACTTTTTGAAGTAAACTGCAAATACTGTATAAAATATAAAATATTGTTATTATGGACAGCTATATCTGTGTGATCAATTTCAGCCATATTTTTATATGTGCACTTGCATTCAACCACAATTCAACCACAATTGAAAAAATTAATGACACAAAAATTTTAACACATTTCAAAACTTATTTAAATTACACAAACCAGTGGTGCCATCACTGAACACAAACATTCTGAAATTGACCATTATGTTACTTGTTTTAGGCTGCATTCCAATCACAAGTGCCCCTAAGCTGTATCCCTGCTCCCTACACACTGCACAGGGGACAGAATCCCAAAGTCTTTTAATAGGGAACTCTGTCAATAAAACGGCTCTATTTGAAATGCGCTGCAATGTCATACACACAGGCTGTATTTAGCAAGATAAATCAAACAACAATCTTCAGACTAATTTTGTATGCTGTTGACACTTTTGAAATAAATGTTATGAAACGTCTATGAACTGTGGATTTAACTTTTTAATGTATGTTTTGGATGTTGTTTCTCATGCACAGTGCTCTGAACTCTCATGTTCAGTGTTAGCATCTCCTAGCTAGTTAGCTATCATAATCATTGCTGAAGATGAACAGTGAACAGTGGAGAACTAAGAAGTTGTAGTTCTTTTTGTGTTGCTATATTTCTGTACGTTTTATGTAACTTTTTAAAAGGACACACCTTCTCATTTAATGTTTTTTTTCCCTACATTGTAAATTAATACTGAGGTCATCCAGACTATGGAGGAACACATAAGGAATCATGTAGTAAACCTAAAAGTGTTAAACAAACCAAAATATGTTTCAGATTTTAGATTATTCAGAATAGGCACCTTTTGCTTTGATTACAGCTTCTCTCAATCAGCTTCATTAGGTTATCACCTGAAAAGGTTCCCAGAGGTGCTGAGTACTTGTTGGCTGCTTTGCCTTCACACTGCGGTCCAACTCATCCCAAACCATCTCAACTGACTGACCTTCATTTCTTAAAGTAATGATGGACTGTCGGTTTTCTTTACTTAGTTGAGAAGTTCCTGCCATAATATGGATTAGAACATTACTCAAATAGGGTTTTTCACAGTATACCATCTCTACCTCTTCACAACACAACTGATGTTCTCAAACACATTAAAAGGCAAGAAATTCAAGAAATGAACTCTTGACAA
>JAOVYV010000035.1:16031589-16044838 GCA_025674545.1 Hassar affinis | reverse complement strand
GAGCAGGTTGGGATGGGGGGGGGGGTTATGTGGCACCTTGAATTGCCTGCCTTGAAAATAAACTAATGCAGAAGGCTGCCTCTAAAATAGGAGAATGCAGTTCCTTTCTAGTCCAGAGCTTCAAGGACTTTCTTAAATTGGGTGGGTGTATACGTGTGTGTGTGTGTGTGTGTGTGTGAGAGAGAGAGAGAGAGAGAGAGAGAGAGTTACCTGCTGTACTCAGCACTTGAGAGGTTTCATAATTCCAGTCTTAAGCTGATAACAGAGCTGAGTGAACACGTTTGTCAGAAGGTCGAATGTCTCCCCTGTCGGAATTGGGGGAAGTGGAGAAGTGTACAAGGAGATCAGGAGAAAAAGTAAGCCAACATCAAAGCCTGCTCTCATCAGATTGACCATCTTTTGAGTGGCATCCGGCAACTCTAGTACTGAGGGACTCCTGACATTGGACTGTAGGACTATTGTCAACACATCACATCTGGTGGAAAGACATTGACTATACAGCAGGAGCAAGGTCTTCCCAATCCTCCACTTACTCCTAGTTTATATATTTGAATGAGAAAAAAGTCACACAATAAAATGCACGTCTTACCACAAAGAAAGCAAAGACATTTTCACTGTGAAAAACTGAGAGTTATTCTCTGTCACATCAATCTTTTGTGCAAGTAGTAAGCCATGGGAGGAATTGTTTATTATTTTTTCACAATAACATTTTTTTCAAAGATGACATGAATAAAAAAAAATTGCAAGCCTTTCCAATCTCAATTACACAACTTTGAGCAAAAGTAATGATTGATGTTAGGTGCAAACAGATTGCTTCTATAGATGTCAAGCTCACTGTAGCTGAGGTGAAAAATGTAAGTCATTTAATGCTGGAGTGGGGTTTCAGTAAATCAGAGCCTCTGGCTTCATGTCACAGCTCTCAACAGCTCTTGCAACTGGACAGGTGCAGTCAAATTCAGAATTATTGGCACTGTTGAATATAGGAAAGATGAATATATGAAATGAATACCCACACCATGAGTAATATTTGGTGAAGCCTCCCATGGAGAGAATAAGAGCACTGAAGCACAGATACACTTACATCAGGAGGTGCAATGTGAAAAGCATTGGCCACAAAATGCATTCACAGTGTATCTGAAATTAACATTTAAATCTGTAGCTCATCATACAAACTGTGCCTGGAGCCATCTGCTAAATACACTCTGTGTGCAGCACAAATGTGAAAAAGTGGTGGAAATGATCAACCACAGAGCTTCCCAAAAGCTTGCAAATAAAGAGGAAATGCAAGTCAGTACCATAGACGATGTCCTAATAAATGTTCTTATTAAATAAGGATGTGGAGGGCATTAACACGTCTAATATGGCAGTTTGATTTCCCGCTGGTTTTAATGAAAAGGCTGCTGAGCACAGAATGAACTAGCTACTTGGCATAAAGGTTTATTAAATGGTTAAATTAAATGGTTTAATTTTTTAATGCTCAACTGTAGCATTTGTAATATTTGGAAAATTAGAACAAGATTGACACAAAAATGTTTAGTGAATAAAATTTATTTGTCAGAGGAAAAGTGGTGAGCATGTTCCTGATGTATTCTGCTATAACCATGGTTGCCAGATCTATGTGACAAAAGCATCCCAAATAATGATCAGTTTCCCTGAATTGCTATGTTTGAAGTAGAAGTCAAGAAGGGCTTTATTGTCATTCTTCTTATTGCAAAGAGATATTTAATATTAGGAATTAAATATTGTCCCCCCAGAGTCATGTTGCTACAGTTAACACAGGACAACACGAGGTGTAAGACAAGAGAAAAGGTAACACAGTAACAGGTAATGCAAAAAATAGCTCTGAGAGTGACTGTATTTTAAAAAAATGGCAGTCCATTAGCATCACACTTATCTACCAGTAAAGTTCAGAACAGCATGCATGGTACTAATTTGCAACTTCTTTTTGTGGGGAAGACCCCAAAGTTCAATAAATGAACCAGGTGCACTTTCCTTTATCCTCTTTCCCACTATCTGTATGAGAGGGATAGGTGCACTCTGTATGTTTGTGTATACATGGAACTTAAATTGCATTTTTAGGCCCATACAACGCTTCCATACATGTGAATGAATGTGACCTCATCACCCCTCAAACTATTCACCATAAACTATTAATACATCGTGTCCTAAGCCTTATCCCGTAATGTCTATCAACAGAGTGGTAGAGGGCCATGTCTCCATCCATTTGAAGCTCTTTTAAACATTGAATTTGTGCATGTGCATACCCTCTTTAATTCAATGCCCAGGTTTTGACAATGGTTCACCTCCAGAAACTAAGATCACAAAAGCTATCACAAAGACTGATTTTTTTCTCCCAATCCATTTGTCTTGTTGAAAGAGCCATCAAGTCTGAACCTCCTGCTAGATGCAACCATGTTTTAGGACAAAACATCATTCACAATCTCATCAATCTTCACAGGAAACCACTGGATGTTATTACACCACATTCCTTGGGTGACATTCAAGTGAAGAATTTTACCCATTCAGAAAAAAATGTCAGCATCTCATCTCAAATCAAGCAACACATCAACATATGTGTGAACCAGCATGTTTTATTTCTAAGTATTTTACTTCTGATGACGCTTGATTAAAATCATATGCTGCATTTTGTGAGTTGTTCTGAGGAAGTGATCCTTTGAATGTTCTGAAGATGATTAAAAAGAGGAGAACTGACAAACCTAATTGTATTTTGTATATGTAACAAACGATAGAATGTGATTGACTGAAAGAGACTGAAAAGGTTATACAAGTAACATTGTTATGGTGAAGTCATCAAGATTGAGTATAAACGGAGCATCCACCAAAGGCTTCATTTTGCAAGCATGGATGGCTCATGGTTCACCACTTTGTGACAAACTTTGTGAGAATATTGTCAGTCAGTTCAAAGACAACATTTCTCAGCAAAGAATTCAGGTATTCCCCATCTACAGTTCATAATATCATGAAAAGATTCAGGGGGTCAGGCAAAACCTCGGTACATAAAGGCCAGCAGTGGAAACCACTGCTATGCAACTACTATCGTATATGACCATCAAGCTCCCAGGCGGTATTGTTTGAGAAACCATGATGTATATAGCCATAAAGGACAGTGGTGGAAAACACTGCTGTGTGACCACTACAGTGTGTGATCATCGAGCCCACAGGCATTATGGTTTGAGAAGTCATGATGATCATAGCTACATGGGCTCAGGAGTACTTTGGAAAATCATTGTCATGTAACACAGTCCACTGCTGTATCAAGTAATGCAACCTGAAACTGTATTATCTGTATCCTATTGAATATGTATGGCTTATCATGAAGAGGAGAATCAGACAACAGCGACCACAGACTTTTGAGCAGCTCAAGACATGTATAAAGTAAGACTGAGCAAAAATTCCTTTCACAAAACTGTAACAGTACCTTTAATTACCAAATGATTAAAAAGAATTATTTAAAAAAATGTGATGTGAGCCACACTGTAAAAAAGGGTAAAAAAATAGTAATTTTCTGGCAGCAGGGGCACCAGAAAATGTCTGCAAAAAAACAGTAATTGTCACGAGTGCCTGTTTGTTTGATCTCTTTCAGGTGGAGCATTGTCTGTCTCTTCTGTTCCAGATCCTGCAACTGCACATATCTCAGCCCCACCTTCTAATCACCATGTTCATCTGTTCCTTATCTATGCCATAGTATATAAGACTGGCTTTTACAGCTCCTTTTACAGCTCAATCTGCCAGATCGTTGAGATACTTGCCTTAACCTTCCTGCCTTGTTACCTGTTCTGCCTGTCTGTGTGTTTTTTTACCTCTGTTTGTTAGCTTTGTAGCTCTGTTACACTCACTCGTAACGTACTTCATCAACCATCGAAGCAAAGCTTCTACATTTAAAGGTGCAATCGTTTGTTTATTTGACACACAGGTTTGTCAGTTTACTACTAACATTACACGTATCTGTCATAAAACAGGTATACTGAGCCTCCAGAGGGTCTCTGTGATGTAGAAGACATCTTGCATTATTTCTGTTCCCAAAGACGGTGCGACCATCATATAATGAAGATCATGGAGAGGTTTGTCTTGGATAAGCTCCAGCCCATGGTCTAGTCATTTCTGGACCCCCCAGTTCACCTATCAGCACTCCTAGGAGTTGAGGATGCCATCATCTACCTGCTCAACTGAGTCTACACTCACCTGGACAAGCCAGTCAACACTGTGAGGGTCATGTTTTTTGACTTCTCCATTGCATTCAACATCAATCGGCCTGCTCTTCTGGGAGACAAGCTGACAGGGATGCAAGTAGATGACCCCCTTGTGTCCTGGATTGTTGAGTATCTGACTGGTAGACCACAGTATGTACGCCTGCAGCACTTTGTGTCTGACAGAGTGGTTAGCAACATTGCCAAAAATGTAATGCAATTGGCAAAAAAGGAAATGTAATGTAAGTGTAATTGGTGATACCTTTGATGCCTGGCCAGTACCCCAGCTTTGATTAACAACATATACAGCAACATATGTCCTTCCTGGGATTCGCCATCAAGGCAGGGAGCATCAATCCTGGTTCCTTGGGGTTGCCAACTTCTACTGCCAATTACACAATTACAGCTTTGGTAGCTGCCCCTCTCACTCCCCTAACCTTGGCTCTGAATCCATTCACCTGGTCACCCAACAGAATGAGGCTTTCAGGAAGCTCAAGCATCGCATCACCTCAGCACCAATTCAACCCATGCCAGACCCCTGTAGACAGTTTGTGGTGGAGATGCTTAAAACAAGGTAGTTGATTGCTTTTCCAAGGCTGCTCACTACTCAACCCAAACTTCCCTCGGTCAAAGAGACAGCCAGCCTCCTACATGTTTTTCACCTGCATGACCTGTGTGTGGATGTAGTCTCCAATATACTGCCCCAGTTCACGTCAAAGAAGGAGTTTTGCAAGGTCTCATCAAGTCTCACTACTTGGTCTCATCTTTTCTGGAAATGGGGTTAGTATTATAAACACATCTTAAATAACTATTCTTGTGAACTACAGTATGTGTTCAACTAATGCCTGGATCATTTTGAATATTAGCATATTGGCCAAAACAATCCGATGTGTGACTAATCCTGTATAGGCTGGTCAGGCATGAATATATACAGAAAATATTCATAATAGGCATAATCTTTTTTATATAGTGCTTCAAATAAATGTAGACAAGAATAAAATAAAATAAAAAATAAAATAAAATAATAAAATAATAATAAAAATCAATAAGAAAAAAAACATTGGAAAAAAATATAAAAAGCAGTATAATAAATCATAGCAAAGGTAAATGCTAAGCAGTTTGGGCTGTAACTTACAATAATTTTCACTGTCCATTAATCTATCAAGTATCAAGTCTATCATCTATCAAGTGTTTCCCAAAGCCCAAGATGGCCTCTTCAGTGTCTTGTTTTGTCAACTCTCCAAAGATGTTCAGTTTATTTTCATAAATGAGTAAAGAAACCAGAAAATATTTAAATTTAAGAAGCTGTGTTTTTACTTAAAAAACACTCAAACCATTTAATCAATTATCAAATCAATAATAGTTGCCAATTAGTTTAATCTTTGACAAATAATTGATTAATTAGTTAAAAATGTTGTGGGTCTGAAGTGCTTAAAAGGTTAAAAACAATGGATTAATAATTACATTAATAGAATTGTCCACAAATAATTAAACCATTTAAACTGACATTTTGAAATTACAGGTCTTTCAACTCAATTTAAAGCATTTATAGATTTACAGAAACTATGTTCTTAATTTTTCCTGGAACATCCTTCTGGAGTTTGGGCTCAGCATGAGTGAAAAAAAAATAAAGCAAAACATAATCAACAAAAACATTCATTCCCAACTGAGAGACTGATTGTAAGAATTAACAGCAAACCTGCTTAGTTGGTAGAAAGGCTACCAAGAGCTGTATCATAAGCAAAACCTAGCTTAGAGTACTACACTTAATAAGCAGGGAATAAAATGCCAGAAAAGTGAAAAATGTATGTTTTACATGGATGCATATGATCAACATTGTGTTCTGAAGAGGAAAGAGTGCACTCACATCTGAATAAATAAAATGCACAATCATGGATGCAGGAATCATGCAAAATGTGAACTAAAGAAAAAAAGAAAGAAAGAAAGAAAGAAAGAAAGAAAGAAAGAAAGAGAGCAAAGGAATTATAAAAGGCCCATAGGTCCCTGATTAAAATCTAATTATTCTCTGTCATTATTTTTGCAAAGATGGTGTACAGAAGTCAGGGAACAGTCCATTTCCTCTTTGGCATTTGATATTTGCATAGGAGGTGAAAAACAATTAGAACCAAGGGGATTGGCCATATTAGCTGGATCCCTCGGAAATGAATTTATTACCTGCCAACTGCTTAATTGATTCCGTGTGACTGCATTCTCTTAGAAGCTGATGTGGTTTGGATATATAAAAAAAAATCTCTAGTAGTTCTTCTACAGTATGTATACTGTCACTTCCACAACTGCAGTCAGAACAAAAGACTGTACAACAATGTGTTATGGAAGTAGTACATTAATTCCTTACATCTGTTCCAGTTTGTGTGTATTGAACTGGAGCATGTACGCTTAACACAAGGCTTTTGATGACAGAATCGCTTCACAGCCACATGTTCCACAAAAGAGAATCTCTCACTATAGGCAGCATGAGGCTACCAGCAAATACCAAAATAATGTGTCATTGCCCTGCGGACATACCCTTGTCCTTTTCATTCTCTTTGTGCTAGAGAAACAATGCAGACAAAAGGGGAGCAATTATGCACTACATCATGATGGGACAACAGTGCTCATGGAGAAGGATAGATGAAAATGCCCAGGGAAATTAAGTCTCTACTAGGAGATGTTCTGGTTTGTAAGGGATATTGTGTGATGTGTGTTTGTGTGTGTGTCCATATTTTTTATATATTTGTGGGAACCAAATTTCCCCACAGGGATAGGAACATCTGATAACTTGTGGGGATAGTTTGCTGGTCCCCATAAGGAAAGTGTTTTTTTGTTGTTGTAGTTTTTCAACAAAAAGCTGCCTTTTCATTACTGATGTTAAGGTTAGGGTTTGGGTTAAGGTTAGCATTACTTAGCTGCAGTAATAATTATGTCAAATGAAAGGTTTATAGCAAGAGAAATGTGTGTGTGTGTGTGTGTGTGTGTGTCCAGGTTTCTAATATCTATAATGTTCCTGGGTTTCACACTCCTCTTCATGCTTCTTGACAAGACAGAAGCAGAACAAAAATAAATTACCCAAATAGTAATGCCTCAGTTGTTGGTGGTTTCAACGATAAATGTATAAGAGATATAACATGTTTAATATGTACAGCTTGTACTGCATTGTCATACTGATAAAAAAATACATTTATCAACAGCAAAAAAAAAAAATACCCCCCCCCCCCCCCCCCCACACACACATACACATTAGTGATTCTCAATAATGATCATGTGGCTTGACAGAATTAGCACAATTAAGGCCCATTTTCACCGGCATTTCTGGATGAAATGTATGACTCCAAGACCAATTATATCATTAGCACCAGATGTTCCCACAGCTGTATTCATACCGACAGCAGTACAGAGGGTTAAATTAACGACATTAATTGAACAATAAAGCTCCCGATGAGCCTCCAAATGGCTATGGATTAAATTAAATTCAAGCCTTGAAAAGATTATTTCCCCCAAATGCATGGCAGGCATTTATCAATATACAATGAACAGCTGAGAAAATATTGATAAATTTTTGTATGTAACTTTTGTATTCATAGTTCAATATCCATACAGAAAATTAAACCTTTGTGTTTTCATAGTGTCATGCAATAAATACATATGTTACAAATGCATCAAGAGGCAAAATATTGGAAGGACAGTAGTGACTTGAAGCAAAATTAAATGGCATTATTGCATTATTAAGTTTTATTCTTAACTCTTGTCTTGAACACTAACATTAATATTATATTGGTATTATAATAATAATATTATTATAATATGATAATATATTATAATAATATGAACTATTTCTCAAACCCGAACAAACCCTAATATACCAAAAATTAAAAAAACTGCAATCTTTAGTATCACAGTACAAGCCAGAATTAAATCTTTAATATAGGTCCAAAAATATCACCAGGGAGAATATTAGTCCTCATTATTCACTGTCTACAGAGAGTTTCTTTAAAACTTTTATGCTGTTCCCTGTCTTACAAAGTTAGCAAATCACCGAGGTTAATTGAGAAAATGGTGCAGCATCAGCCGCCCTCTCATTCCAAGATCAGCAGAACAAATGACCCTAAAATTTTTAACTAAGTTTACATCTTTCTCTATAGAGAACCATCTCATTCCATCAATTAGCAAGAAAAATCCCTTCTGTAATAGCTATCCACACTTATGCATTTATGTGTTTGGTCCAGTTCAGTATATTTGAGGTGCGTGTGTTGTGTTTTGTCCAGTCACTGTCTATTGAGGAGTCTGGTGGCTTGAAGAAAGAAGCTGTTACATAGTCTGGTTGTGAAAGCCCAAATGCTTCGGTACCTCTTCCCAGACAGCAGGAGGGTGAACAGTGTGTGTGACGGGTGTGTGCTTTCAGCCACAATGTTGATGGCTTTCCGGATACAGTGTGTGGTGTAAATGTCCATGATGGAAAGGAGAGAGACACCAATGATCATTTCGGCTGTCCTGAATATCCTCTGCAGGGGCTTTTGCGGTCCGAGACAGTGCAATTCCCAAACCAGACAGTGATGCAGCCACTCAGGATGCTCTTGATGGTCCCTCTGTAAAACGTGGTGAGAATTCAACCTTCACAGAAAGTAGAGGTGCTGCATTCTTAGTTCAAGCTGGTTTTGAGGGACCAGGAGAGGTTCTCCGTTCTCCGTGAACACCAAGGAATTTGGTGCTTTTGACGATCTCCATGGAAGAGCTGTCAATGTTCAGCAGAGTGTGGTCCCTCTCTGTCATTCTGAAGTCAACAACCATCTCTTTAGGTTTGTCTACGTTCAGAGACAGGTTGTTGACTCTTGACACCAGTCTGTTAGTTGTTGCACCTGATGGAAGCATATGTTTCTCCAAAATAACAATATAAGCCTCTGCATCAGTGGTAACTTCACACACTATATATAGACCCATTCCAAAAATTTTAATATCATGGAAAAGTTGATTAATTTCCATAATTCCATTCAAAAAGTTAAACTTTCATAGATTATAGATTCAGGGCCCACAATTTAAATGATTTCAAGTATTTCTGTGTTTATTTTACATAATTTGGGCTTCCCAAATTATAGAACACCCATGCCGTGGGCACTGATGCACCTGCATGCCATCACAGATGCTGGTTTTTGCAATATTCATTGGTAACAGTCTGGATGGTCATTTTTATATTTGGCACATAAAATCCCACATCCATTTTTCCCAAAAACAATCTTAAATGTGGACCAATCTGACCACAGAACACTTTTCCACTGTCATTCAGTTCATCTCAGATGACTTCAGGCCCAGAAGACTCACTGGTGTTTCTGCACAAAATTAATATATGACTTCCTCTTTGCATAATACAGTTTCAGGTTGCATTTCTTGATGCAGCAGCAGACTGTGTTAAGTGACAATGATTTTCCAAAGTACTCCTGAGCCCATGTGGTCATGTCCATCACGATACCAATAAATATGTTTCTCAAACAACACTGACCTGAAGGCTCAATGGTCACACACATTCAGAAGCAGTTTCTTCCCTTTACAAACCAATATTTCCTCTTAAGATATACTCCCTGAATCTTTTCATGATATTATGAACTGTAGATGGTAAAAGTCCTAAATTGTGTTGTGAAATGTTGTCTTTGAACTGACTCACTTTTTGGAGAAGAGTTCTATTAAAATGCAGAGTGCATCTTTGAGATTACTGCCAGATGCCACAGGGAGCAAATGATGTTAATTGTTTTATCCATATCAGTTATGGGGAAAATGGCAAACATTACAGTAACAGGTGCAATGGTGATATGATAAAGAGATGCTAATGCTGCAAGTCAGCCTGCCCAACTTGCATTACTGTTGTCTGTGTTCCTTTATCTGCCTTGTCATGTTTGATCTTGTATAGATTACTGTTCCTTACATTAAAACATCAAGTGTTAATAGTATGCATGATGACTAAAGTATAAGGTGGAAAATCTGAAAAAAAAAACTAAGTAAAAATGTCTGTGTTATAGTCTATATATTTTTATTTATCATAATTAATATTAAATATAATATAATTATTACTGTTATGAAACAGGTCTGACAGAGCTGGAGGAGACGTTAATGCAGAACAAAAAGTCCAAGTTTATTAAAAGGTAGCTTAGTACAGAATGGAGCAGAGAAGTGAGGCAGGGGATAAGCAAGCAGACAGGGACGGAAACTTGACAACGAGGCGCTGTGCTCGGAGGTCCCTGGGTACGTGACGGAAGGGTGGGCGTCACAATGAATCTGCCGGGAGAGAGCACAGGAAACAGACCAGCCCAAAATAACAAATAAACTGAATGAGCGTTTTGAAGAGGGAAACGCAAGAGAAAGAAAAGCTGTCCAAAAGATCGGAGGGGATTGGACAGTGAAGGAAGTAAGGAGGACAAAGTGGAGGGGCTCCGGAGATAAGGAAGCGGGGAAGAGATAGGAGTGAGACTGGCTAAGTGGGCCCGGGTGAGCGAGAGGAGAAAAGGGATAGCGTGAGAGGCAGCAAAAGATGTAGGGAGAGAGAGGGGTCCGAGACACCGAAGGTTAGTAGCTAAATAGATAATAGGCAAAGAGGAAAGCTTAGTAGCTAAATAGATAATAGGCAAAGAGAAAAATGTGTTAGTAATCTATATACACTATGATACACGTCTAACATAGACAGTGCACAGCAGCCAGCCGACCTGACCGGGAAACAACGCTAGCTAGATAGACGTAGCAGGAGAAAACGCTCGGTACGGCAGGCTGGGCAAACCAATACTTCGTGAAGCCAGTCTGGAAAATGAGCCATAGATATAGAAAAGAACCTATCCTAAGAACCTATCCTAGGCCTACGAGGGGGTCGGCCTCTTGGGCGAGGGATAGAAAGAGGAATGTGCCTGTGTGAGGAGAGAGAGCCTAAGGTACGTGGAGGTCTACCCCTAGGACGAGGAGTGGGCACAATGGAATTTCTACGTGAGGAGAGGGAGACTGAGGTGCGTGGAGGTCTACCTCTGGGGCGAGGAGCGGGTAGGTGAGGCGGCCTGCCCCTAGGGCGAGGAGCAGGTGAATTAGGATGAGATAGATGGAACTGCTCTAAGTGGGCTTTGTCAAGGATGTCGGACCTCTTGGTCCAGGAGTTCTCCTCGGGTCCAAAACCTTCCCAGGAGATAAGGTATTCTAGGCTGGAAGGTGTGCGTCGGGAGTCAAGGATGTGTGAAATGATGTAGGTGGGTGGATCGTGAGATGTCTGCTGTGTGATGTGCTGGTGAGGAGTGTTGTCCAAAGGACCAGGAGTGTAGGGTTTAAGGAGGGAGGTGTGAAAAGAGGGTGAGGTGCGGAGGAGATGAAAAACAAGATGGAGGCGTGTGCGCACGCTGTGGCTTCTCTCTCTCTAGCTAGTATGGCGTTTTCTTGTTATTTGTCCTGCAAATCTTCGTAGTCTGTAAATGGCTTAATTCACAAATATAGCCGTGTGTTCCTGCTTGACGTCAGGAAATCTCTTAATTCGAACATAAATGACGAACTCAAAGAGGAGCTACGAGTCTGCGGCCTGCTCAGGAAGCCGGTATCATCACCGTCCTCCACTCCTTCGTCTCGCCGAGAGTGGAAGCGCTACAAGCGGAGTGAAAGGAAGCAGAAGCGGGGTAAGCGCGGAAATATCCGAGCTAGGCTAGTGGCTAGCCCGCATAAACCGGCCATTCCATCCATGGTTCTGGCTAATGTATGCTCTTTGGACAATAAAATGGTCTACATATGTCTACTACGATCAACACAGAAAAATGTGGTGTTTACGAAAACATGGCTAAACAACAATGTTCCGGACCACGCTATTCAGCTCGAGTGGCTAACATGCTACTGAGCCGACAGAGCTCTCGCTGTAGGAAGTAAGACCCGCGGCGGTGGGCTCTGTGTTTACATCAATGATGCCTGGTGCCGCAATGCTGCTGTGGTTTATAGACACTGCTCACCTTTGGTGGAATTCATGGTTATTAAAGGCCGACCATTCTATTTACCGAGGGAATTTACAGCTGTTATAATTGTCGCTGTTTATATACCTCCAAGCTCCAGCAACAAGAATAGGAATGAGGCAATTAATGAACTGTATCCACACATTAGTGAGCAGCAGACAGCACACCCTGATGCTTTTTTAATCTTAGCCGGGGATTTTAACCATGCAGATCCAAGAAGCGTATTTCCAATGACATATAAACAGATAGACTTCCCAACAAGAGGAAACAATACACTGGACCAAGTTTTCACCCCCATGAGAGGAGCTTACAAAGCTGTAAAGAAGCTGCTACCGACAACAACAACACCACAGATCTCCATGAGTACTCAGACACCGTCTGTTCATACATCACCAAGTGTATTGACAAAGTCACTGACCTCAAGACCATCACTGTGAGGGCCAGTCAAAAGCCATGGCTGACAGGAAAGGTCTACAGTCTACTGAGAGCCAGGAATGCTGCCTTCACAGCAGGAGATCAGGTGGGCCTGAGGACAGCCAGAAACAACCTGTACAAGGGCATTAAAAAAGCCAAAAAGCAATATTCCAGAAAGATAGCCCACCACTTCAGGAACAGTAATGATGCACGTGCAGTTTATGGCGAAGAATTCAGACCATCACAGACTACAAGCCGGCTCCTCAGACATGCGACAACACCACCTCTATGCTAAATGAACTGAACGAATTCTTTGCTCGGTTTGAAGCATATAACAGCACACCGGCACAGAAATATTCCATCTCTCCTGGCGACCAGGCACTGATGCTGTCCACAGACAGTGTGAGGTGATCATTCAGCAAGATCAACACCTGTAAAGCTCCTGGTCCTGACAACATACCTGGCCGTGTGTTAAAGGACTGTGCAGGGGAACTCGCAGCTGTCTTCACAGACATTTTCAATATCTTGCTGAATCAGGCCATCGTCCCCACCTGTTTTAAAGCCACCACCATCATCCCTGTCCCAAAGAAAACATCATCCTCCTGTCTAAATGACTACCGCCCAGTAGCACTCACCCCCATAATCATGAAGTGCTTTGAAAGACTAGTCATGCAA
>JAOVYV010000035.1:16012390-16031489 GCA_025674545.1 Hassar affinis | reverse complement strand
CCAAAACATTAGGTTCCCACCACCATGTTTGACAGTGGGGATGGTGTTCTTAAGGTTGAAGGCTTCTCCTTTTTTACACCAAATGAAGGACACATCATTGTGGCCAAACAATAAAATTTTTGTTTCATCTGACCATAAAACAGAATACCAGAAGGCTTCTTCTTTGTCCAGATGAGCATTTGCAAAGGTCAAGCGGGCTTTTGTGTGCCTTTTCTGGAGAAGTGGTCCCAGGGAGCAAAGGGTGGTACTGAAAGCTGTTTTCCACTCATCACCCTACTTTATCCGAACCAGGTTGTAGGCATTGCGGAGATCGACCTTGGAGAATACCTTAGCACTATGAATCTGTTCTAAGGCTGAAGAGACGAGAGGAATGGGGCAGGTGTACCTCTTGCTGATCTTGTTAAGTTCGCGGTAATCAATACAGGGTCTGAGAGAGCCATCTTTTTTGGGGACAAAGAAGAATCTAGAACTAGCAGGGGATTTAGATGGATGAATAAACCTGTGCTGTAGCGCTTCCTGAATATATTCCTGCATTACTTTGGTTTCCTTCAGAGAGAGAGGGTACGGCATGGCCCGGGAAAGCTGGGCGCCGGGTAGGAGCTCTATGGCACAATCGTAATCTCGATGTGGAGGGAGTTGATAGGCACTTTGTTTGCTGAAGGCCTTGGCAAGCTTACGGTATGTAGCCGGGACGTTTTGGGGTAACTCTTCTTCCCACTCGGTGGTGGTGGCCAACAGCATCCCCCTGGTGGGTAATTTTACACAGTCCTGTAGACAGTGTTGGAACCAGGACATAATGCTAAAGGATTCCCATGAAATTTGGGGGTTATGCTCCTGTTACCAGGGTTGTCCCAGTATAATGGGGGTTGAGCGAGTGGTGGTGATGAAGAAACTACGGAGTTCGCTGTGTACTAGCCCCACGTGGGTGGAGATGGGCGTGGTGCAGTGAGTAATACAACCAGATCCCAGGGGTTTTCCATCAGACCCCATGATGCGACGAGGTGGGTCTATGAGGGTGGTAGAGATATTGTGTCTCCTGATGAAGTCAGCGTCGATAAAGTCACCCTCGGAGCCAGAATCTATGAGGACTGAGAGGTACAGGTCAGTGTTCTGAAAAACCACTCGCATGGTTAACTTGGCCAAGTTTTTGGAGAAGGGAGAGATGGAGCTCACCTGTCTGCGCACAGACTTGTTCTTGGCCTTACTGTGATGATGGGGAGGCTTGATGGGGCAGTCTCCAATCTGATGATCCTCTCAGCCACAGTAAAGGCAGAGGTGGTTCTGGATATGCTCTCAGCATTCCTGAGCAGACAAGCGGGATCGCCCCAACTTCATGGGGTCTGTGAGATCTTTGGCGGTCTCAGTTGACGGGGTGTCTTGGCGGCTGTTACGGCTCCAGGTGGTGCAGTGGTGATCGAGCTCAATGGTGAGTTTGATGAGTTGTTCAAGATCGAGATGAAGAGCTCGACCCACTAGTTCCTTCTGGAGCTTAGGCAAGAGACCAGCATTGTACTGGGACAGGAGCACAGGCTCGTTCCATCCGCTGGAAGCTGCAAGGGTACGAAACCTCAGTGAGTACTCAGCGGCGGACAGCCGTCCTTGTTGCAGGCGTTACAGCTCATCGCCCGTGGTAAGACTCCGTCGCGGGTGATGGAAGGTGCTGCAGAACGCCTGGGTGAAGGAGGAGAGGGACTGGACCTCAGGACCCTTGGCATTCCAGACGGCAGTAGCCCAGGAAGCCGCATCGCCCGGCAGACGAGAGATGAGGAGGGCCATGGCATTGTGCTCCGAAGTCTTGGGCCTGCTTGTGAGGAAGAGAGAGAATTTAAGCAGGAAGTCCTCACATTGCTCCAGATTACCTGAGTAGCGTTCAGGCTCGGTGATCGGGATGAGGGTTTCCGGAGCGGTAGCAGGCTGAGGTTGAGGTGAGGGATTGTCTGCGGAGAGACGTAGCACACGAGAGGAGAAAAGGGATAGTGTGAGAGGCAGCGAAAGATGTAGGGAGAGAGAGGGGTCCGGGAGACCGAAGGTTAGTAGCTAAATAAAGAATAGGCAAAGAGGAAAGAGGTGTTAGTAACCTATATAAACTATGATACACGTCTAACATATACCAGCACGTGAGCTCTTGGGTACTGGCACTGCGAGACCAATGCACCGCAGCCAGCCGACCCGACACACTGCAAATAAAAAGGAAGCTCCTAACAGAGAAAGAGAGGAAAGAAGAGAAGGCAACGCAAAACTGGAGCACGAGACGAGAAGGAGACAGAAAAACAGCACACACACCCAAGCACACGGGAGAGCAGGCACACGGCAGATACTCGCACAACAAACGCACTCACAGCAACCTTACAGGGAAACAATCACGGGTCAAACACGCACTCACCAAACAACGAGACGGAGAAGTAGGCAAAGAACGGGAAACAATGCTAGCTAGATAGACGTAGCAGGAGAAAACGCTCGGTACGGCAGGCTGGGCAAACCAATACTTCGTGAAGCCAGTCTGGAAAATGAGCCATAGATATAGAAAGGAACCAGGAAGTGATTGCAGCCACACTCTGTGAGGAGAGAGGTGAAAGGTTAGAAGGCGGGACTGGAGGAGCGAGTAACAGAAGTGGGCATGGCCTGCTGGTTTATAACAATTATATATTATATTTATATTTATTAGTTATTTTATATTTTTATATATTTAATGTGTTATTATTGCTGTTGTTATTATTCCACCATTTTTTCAACATTTTCCAACAAATGTGGTTTGTTCCATTTCCACAAAAAATATAATGCAACTAGTAGCCCAATTTAAACCATGTCAACTCTGACCAGGCCAATACTAAGGATGAATGCATGAAGACTGTAACTGCATCCTACATTTATTACTCCCCTGCATGAAAAAAGTAAACCTACCATTGATGCAATTTTTTGTATGTATGCTTTACATGAGTCAGCATAAAGCTTTCAGGTTATTTTTTCAGGAGTCTATTGCACATGTTTGAAATTCTATAGTGGATATAATGCTGTGTTTATTATTGGACCTTTGTCTAGTATTTTTGCACCCCTGCAATTTACATCCATTTTGACACTTCAAACAAATTGCCTACCCATCACTGAGAACGGCATATAAACAAGCAGAATGACAGAAAATTGTTGATCAAATGGTCTGAAACACCTCAAAATGGCCAGGTCTTTGAGGGTAAAGATGGACATAACTGATACGTAAAAAAAAAAATAATAATTATGTCCTCTTAAAGCAAAATACAGACAAAAAAGATTTTTGCTAGTATAAAAGCCATGATTAACTGACCTTTCATCTTCTTTTCATTAGAATTATTCATGTAGCCCCATTAGAGGTCTATTTCTGTCTGCTATATGTCTGTCCTAATAAAAGTAAACATGACTTCATTATATGTTCAATCCTGTAGAGTCAATCTCTGAATATATAAGTTTGACATGCCTAACACTCTCATTAAAGATTATACTGTACAATTTGAATGTCATGACTTTTCATGCAACAGTACAGTCAAGTGAAAGATAATCTACCTCCTCTTGTGCTCTCTAATGCTTTATAACAACCTGACCATTCTCAACTGCTCTAACTGCCTGAAATACATCCCAAATATAAACCTAAACAAAATATTCTAAAAGCATTTTTGAAGTATGTTTTCCAGTTTTATATGGTTTTTGACATTCACAGTCACAGTTGTCATTCACAGTACTTAATTTCACATTTAGCTAGTATCTTAGAAAACACAAAGTAACAAAAGCACAATAAAGTATACTGGATGGAAAACATGCATGCAAACATCCACTGCAGCTAAACACTTCAGTTCAGGAACTATAGAAGTGCATGAATGTAAGAAGAGTTGCAAACCTTTGTGCATAGGTTTGCTCCACAAATAAATTTTAGGCAATGCAGCTCTGAGAAACCAACTTGCCATAAAAAGTTGATAATATTTGGCAAAATGATTTTTCACATATTGCCGAAAAAGTTCTATGAGCCTACTCTAGTTTAGGGGTTCTAAGTGTCTTTGGTGCAGGACAGCATCCTATAAAAGAACGAGTCAAAATGTAAAGAATAAAATCTCATTTAAAAATAATATTTTATGTTAACTTGTCCAACACTACACAAAAAACACATTTACAGATTATGTTAATTTAACAATGTCATGAGCATAAAATATCCAAATCAATGGTCATTAAAAAGTCCATTCACATGTCTTTCTCTCTCTTCTATATATCTCTCCAAGACATCATTGTAGATTTTTTCCTGGCTCCGATTGTCACCATTAGTACAGAGAATTATACTTCTCCATTGAATTTTCCATAAGCTACACAATGCACAAGTGCTAATTCAACAATGTGGAATTTACTGTGTACTGTGCACAAAGTTTTCGATAAATATCTGCCTGAGACCACAAAAAATTAATCACTGGACGCTGCTCTTCTTTTGTGCAAATCACAAGTTGGGCAGCCATTGTTTCTCGCAACCCAATGACAAATAAACTGGTGTACCACATTTAAACCTGCACAACAGTGACTGGGGAGACAGTGACCTCTTATGGAAAACACTGATAAGAAGTTTTGGTAGTTTTAATATGACTGGTGTGCAGAAAAAAATTGACTCAACCTTGTGCTAGATTAAAATAAGCAGCATCATTCTCTGTTGGTGGCTAAACCAGTCAGAGTTTACAGCGAATGTCCGTTTAAATGAAGAAGCAATTACTGATCTTGTTCATATCTTTTGAAGAACAGTTTCTTTTTCTTTCTTTCTTTCTTTCTTTCAATCTGATGATGAGAACGCTGTCACATTTTGTGGCTTATAAAAGCCATGTCACTTCTGCAACCCTTCAATTCTTAGGATTCCCAAGCAGGCAAAGAGAGCCCTGTTTGATAACAACAATTCTAGAAAGGTCACAGGCATCAAGAAAATAGGATGAATGAGCCAGGGGGGTTTAAAGCTATATTAATGAGAGTCACTTGCTGGCACATCCTCTCTTAGCTCAGACCATCACCCAAAACGATAAAGATTTTTCAGAAGGAAGCAAGCTGGTCAAAGCATTCTCTTATCTCATGCCATCCTTTTATAAAAGCAACCAATGTCAAGACCCACAAAGAATGATAGCTGATGCATCACTGTTATAGACCTGAGGAAGAGAGAAATCCCCTTAGTCTATAAAAATTACATGCAATATTTTATAATAATATTAAATAAGTTTGTACTGTTTGAGAATATTTAAGGGGAAGTAACCACATTATGCTTGACTTTGAAGCATACATAAAACAGGAAACTACTTCAGATAAAAAAAGGGACTTCTTTGTGGAATCTGGCATTGCATTTCAGATTTGATAGGAGCAAGTTGAAGTCTTGTTTTGAGACAAAACTGTTGTAACTTTGAAAAAGTTGATCATGCCTTATGATGTTCTTGTTCTATATGTTTTCTATGTTATTCTACAAATAGTAATCAGTGTTTTTTGTGATTTTAGCTTTGAACAAGAGAGTACAACATTGTATTCATGCTATGCTAGAAGAGAAGCATTTTGGAGATGATCTATAAATTACACAGCCATTGATATACTGTATTGCAGAGGATTTATAGCCACATCTATATAATGAATGGATTTCTCAAGCCACTGGGGACGTGTGGCATAGCACGAATCAGTGCTTGAAATCTGCTGTGCTGTCATGTAGACACAGAAGAAACTAGACTCATCATAAACTCATCATAAATATGTCACAAACAGTTACAATAGCTTTTGTCATGGCACAGAAATTTGCCTAAAACCAACATGGATTGTCAAAAAATTATCATGAAGCAACAGAACTCAAGAATTTCGTATTCTTTTAAAAACATTTGTCCCAGGGAAGGCCAGTGATACTCACAAATGAATCAGTGTGAATAATGACTTTTTAGAGTACAAGGAAAGGGATTTGAGTACTAATTATTTTCAGTCACCTGCTTCTGCAGACTTGTACCGATGCAGTATTATTAACAGCTTTACTACTAGAATTTAAAGAAAACAAACTGCTGTCTGTTTTAAAGGCATTTTATCACTACCAAAGTAATAAAGGTGAAATCACAATAAAGTCTCATGCAGCACCTCTGATTAGAATGGCCACTGGCTTTTCTCTGCTTTTGGCATATCAGTCATCTTTCATGATTAGTTATTTATTCATCCACACTAAGTGATCTTTATTTTGTGTGAGGTAGGCACCCCACAGGCCATGGATAAAGCCATAAATCCATTGTTGACATGGCAACCATTAAACCTGAATTGCTGGGTTTTGGAGTGAGGCTGTCGCAGTATGATAAAATGTGTGAATGCAGTTTCACACAGCAATTCAGGCAGCAACTGTTGTGTCTACAAGCTTCACTCTCTCAGAGGGAAAACAGACGCTCATGCTGAAAATACAAAATGAATGAGGCTCTCTGACAAAGAAGAAAGGTTCTACTGCAATTTCTGCCTAACAAAATTCAAAAGCTGAGTGAGAGGTTCTGGCTCTGGTGATATGGGACTGATAACGCTTTCAATTCATAACTGATGTCTTTCCCCCCACTTTAGAATTGGTTCATTGTATCTGATGCAAAATCAGACCAGTGAATGAATGCACAGGAAAAGCATTCAAAGTCTAAGATAATAAGTGCACTGTCTTGAGATAATTGTAGTATAATGCCTAAATTATGGCTAATGTTCAGCCAGGAGCTTTATAATTCAGACAATATTCAACAATTTGACACACTAGAGACCACGAGACACCTGCAGCATTAATAAACATGAGTGGGCAGTGGCACACAAACTCTACCTTGCTGGGCATTAATTAAAGAATACAACATTGTGCTTTTATAGGGAAACAATCTATGATGTGGTGTTGTGTCCTGACATGGCAGATACCACAGTGATTTGCTAATTATTACAATTTAAAATTTATTAACAAATGGCATTACATGCCTTTTGATTGTTTATAATAAGATTTAATGTTGTAGAATATCAAATAATTTCCTGTTGACACTTATAGCAGCTATGAACAGCCATTCCCTCACAGACCTCTCTTTTTTCTCTCTCGGAGTTAAAATATGGAATAAAATTTTTTTTAAAGTGTTAAGACAAAAACAAACAAACAAACAAACAAAAATCCAGCTTGTAATCTTACTGAGAAAATAAAAATCACAGATTTTTCTGTGGCAAATTAATACAAAGCACTTAAACTGGAGACTACTCCCATACAGGTTACATAAAGATCTCCTTATAGAAAGCTTCAAAACATCAATAAATGCAGGAATGAGTTGGAAAAGCAGAATAATCAAGAAATGAAACAAGGCTATGTAATGCATACTTGGAATGAATGAGACAAGACAAATACACAGGGGGTATAAATAAACAATTACTAATTACAACTGGAGTTACATAAGAGCCAAGCCATTATTGAAAATTAATTAACACCTTCTGACCAATCAGATTTGAGAATCTAACAGTGCTGTGGTATAACCAGGATTAAGGCATGATACTACAATTGTCCATAGGTGGTGAAATTATTATTTTGCCCTTTTATCATTTCATATATCTATGATATGATTTATCTCTTGTCATAATGCTTGTTTCCTTTTAACTTACCAACCTCAATGGGATAAACCAAATGGAATAAAAGAACCACAAAATCTTTATTTGCATCACAGTGCTCTTGAGTGTACCAGAGCATATCTACAGTATATAATAATACAATTTTATTTAAAGCCACCTCATAAAATTGCAGAGTCACACTGCATATATTGAGCAATTAACATTCATCTGAAGCCTCCTTACAAAATAGCAACTCAAGCTGAGCTAAGTTTGGAACTGAAGGCAGCTGTTCAAATTTACTGATTAAGCTAGTGGCCCCTAATCCAATGCTTTGCATATTTCTGTGTTTTCCCTGCATATTGAACCCGCCTCATGAAGGACTTGGTAATTAGCAGATGAGTTGAATCAGGTGTGTTAGATAAGGATTGCACAGAAATGAAAGGAGTGCTGACATTGCCATGCAGTCAATACATACAGTACATACTGACCATAAAGCAGCCATATAATACTGCTACAATAACTTAATGAGTCCTATAATAAATAAGGATATCCACAAGAAATATCCAGGTTCCAATTTACGGGTTTTGGGGATCATGCGCCTTTGTGAAGCACTCTACACTTCACAGAGATGCAATTAAGTCTTGAGACAGACAGGCTAATCACTGGGTAATGTATGCAGGATTAGCTAGGTTAATCATGAAGCAGACCACGATGGCTTGAGCTCACAGCCTTTGAGAGGTGGGCTTGCAGCTGGTTCTTGTGAGGTACCTGGACCCTGGAGCACCGTATGAGTCATCTGCACACCGCTGAGGCAGATATTTGCACTGTTTTCAGTCAGCTTGCAGACTATAAAATCCATGTTTGTCTTAGAAATAGGTTTTGTCAGTGAACACGCAGCTGGGTTGGTCAATCAGATCTCAAAAATGTTCAGACTTTCCAACAGGAGTCGTTCTAAACACAGACATTGCCTGTTGGGAAATACATCCAGATTAAAGGGCCTGAAAGATTGAAAAAAGTAATTTAAAAAAATAATGGGCTTTTTAATGACTAAACCTAAGGGAAACACAGATGTGCTCTTTGTTAATTTTCACTTGTATAATGTAAAATTCCAACTGCTTAATTACTCAAGTATACACAAAGCAACTGCTTTTAACAAAGCAATTATAGGAGACAATCTATGCATTTTGTTGCAGTATTTAACAAATCGCCTCTGTGTCTTAGACAAACATGCAAAATATGCCTCTTTTTCAATAACACATGAATGCACAATATTTTTGGAATTAGAACAATATAAACCAATATATTTGTAATTAAATCATGCCTTTGTTGAACAAATGGCTGAGTCGTCATTTCATATAGCATTAGTGAATGCTGCTAAATAAAAAAAAAACAAAACTTTCATTTATTAGATGTTTCATCCTTGCACCATAGAAGACCTGTGTTTGTAGGTGTAATAGGACATGGCACATGTTGGTTTACAGAGTATTTGTAGCATTTCAACACCAGACATTTTAATATGTTATAACAGATGCTGTAAAAGTTTTAACAGATAATACATAGAGTATATTTGATGATACCTACAGAGTATTTGTAACATTTCAGAAGCTTGCTAGGGATAAAGGTTTGGGTTTTAATGTTCAAAAAAGATTAATGAAATGGTTTGCTAATTGTTCTGTGAATGTTTGTATTTCAATTCAATTCAATTCAATTTCAATTTAATTTATTTCTAAATTGCTTCTAACAATGGACATTGCCTCAAAGCAGCTTTACAAAGACAAGAAATCAGGACATGGCCTATAGGTCTTGTCCCCAACAGCTATCACGGCTTCCAAGAGCAACATTAGGCTGTCCCTCACGGTGATCATCAGACCGTCCATGCAGGGCCATCCTCAGCAGGAGTGTCTTGTATCCTGTATCTGATGTCTCGGGCGTTGCATATGTAGCTCAACCGTAAGAGGGATGGGAGGGGACAGGAAGAGAAAGGTGGGAGAAAAAGAAATACAGATTATTAAGTATGCTTTCCATCTTTAGAAGAAAATGTACATTTGTGAAATGTGAAAATGTGATTTTACATTGTTGAACATTTTTATTGGATAGGTTGCTGTTGAAATGTTATATAAAATCTAGTATCTGTGAGCAGACTATGCAAATAAAGTGTTACCAAATATGTTATATGAATTACCAGCACTATTCTCAATATTATTAGTAATTCATCTTCAGTAACTTCACTAACCATGTTGACACACCATACACATTCAGAAACCTAGGGGAAATTAAGAGTAGCCAATCCACAACCTGGTATGTTTTTTTTTTGTGAGGAAGGAGGAAAGCACTGATCCTAGAGAAAAAACACATACAATTGGGTTGAACTTGGGTTGAAACTTCACATAGACAGCAACACAAGTTCAGGATTTAACTGGGAACTGGTGCTACAGTATGACATCGGTATTTTCATGTTAGCATGCATGTTTCTTACTTTTCTTTTTTCCACATTGAGCTACTTATTTGACCCTAAATCATTTTATGATAAACCATACATGTCCATGCAATTTTTCAGTTATTATGACCACCACAGCAGTGCTGGCAGTCATATATATTTTTGTCAAAGTTTTTCTTTTTTCCCTTTTCTTCTTCTGTTTTTTTCCATCAGCAATGTCATATACTTAGACTTAGCTCAAAAACCATTTCAAAAATAATGAAATGCATTTTTATCAAGTTGGTCTCTAGGAGGTGCACTACCCTAGCTCATTATGATTCAATCATGGAGTAGTGCCACCTAGTGAATAATGTAAAAAAAAATAGCATTAGCATAGCATTCACTAGCCAACATCTTGTGACATATAGGATCAGACTTGATTTGGATGGAGTTTCAATTTTCCACTTGAAACTCCATCCTTGTCCATGTCCAGCTTTAGCCAGGGTGGGTCGGTTTGGCGGCACACATCATTTAGACAGCAGTAATCTAAATATTATTGTTGTAATCTAATTATGTTTAAATGTTACTATGATATAATTGTTACAATTCTTCTTTATGTGGGCCATAGGCAGGCAAAAAAAAATGCCAAAAAGGGCAATATGGCTATTGAGGGGAAAAGGCCCCTATCTGCACATGCATGCTCCTAAATCAAAACATTACTCATAATAAGGAGAAATGAGTAGTTAAATCTTCCATTACAAACTTGGACCAGCCAAAGAAAGGCTCACTCATGTTTGAGGATTGTTCTTTTTTCAGCAGCACTCTTTTTTCAGAAAACTTTGAAGCCATCTTTTGATGAAACAAAAGATTGTGCCGAGTGCTGTGGAGTGGACGTCTGCATTCTTTGGTGTTTATTTATATTACAACGTTTCTTTGTTTTCCTTCACACTGTATCTCTTCCCCTTCCTTGGCACTGGTTGTCTCCCTTATGTCTCATTATCACTTTCACATGTTTTGAATTTGCCCCCTTCAGTCCCTGTATTTAAACCTTTGTGTCTTACCATGAAGTATTTATTCAGTGTCCTGTGCCTGTTGTATACAGAGCATTGTGTTCATGTCTTGTTATTCAGATTTTTTACTTTTTTTGTGTTCTAGTTGTTTGATTATTGCCAAGGTCTGTTTATCCTGTTTGTAGATTGACCAACCCTTGCCTGCTTTCTGACAGCCTGCTTGGTTATTATTTTGGAAAATATATGCATCCATTCACATCTCCACATTTTCAGGACAAGGAGTGGCTACATTGTACAGAGTATTTTTCATGTCAGTTTGTTCACATCATCAGTGGATGTAACAAGAGCTATTTTGGAATATTTATATATACCTAAAGTCACAACTTACTCCTAACTGCTGTTAACCTCAGATGGACACATTTTCAATTCAGTGGTTTTTCATTATTTTAAAATTGTCATACTTAAAAAAGTAAAAATTAATAGAATTAATATTAAAGTCATCCAAACTATGAAGAAATACATATGGAATTATTTAGTAAACAAAAAGTGTTAAAAAAAACAGAATATGTGTATATGTGTGTGAGACCATCAGTTTTGTTGTGAAGAGTTAGAATTCGTATACAGTGAATAGCCCTATTTGAGTAATATTCTAATCCATATTATGGCAAGAACGACTCAACTAAGTAAAGAAAAACAACAGTCCATCATTACTTTAATTACAATCAGTTGAGATGGTTTGGGATGAGTTGGAGCACAGAGTGAAAGCAAAGCAGCCAGCACCTCTGGGAACTCCTTCAAGACTGTTGGAAAACCATTTCAGGTGATAACCTCATGAAGCTGATTGAGAGAATGACAAGAGTGTGCAAAGCTGTAATCAAAGCAAAAGGTGCCAACTTTGAAGAATCTAAAATTTTAAACATATTTTGGTTTGTTTAACACTAAGTTTACTACAGGGCGACATGGTGGCTCGGTGGGTAGCACTGTCGCCTCACAGTTAGAAAACACAGTTAGTCCCGGGTTTGATCCCGGGGTGGGGCAGTCTGGGTCCTTTCTGTGTGGAGTCTGCATGTCCTCCCCATGTCCACATGGGCTTATGAGATCCTGTGGCTCAATTGGAAGAGCTTCACCTCTGGGTCAAGAGATTGCTGGTTCAAACCCCGGCACACTTAAGCATACTTAAGCACACTTCTAGGCGCCCTGTCTAGGGTTGTTCCTGCCTTACTCCCTATGCTGCCGGCTAGGCACCGGCTGTCCCGTGACTCTGAAAAGGAATAACCAGTTAAGAAAATGAATGAATGAATGAGTTTACTACATGATTCCTTAGGTGTTTCTTCCTAGTCTGGATGAAACAAACTTTTGACTAGTACTGTAATTTACAGATGACTGGTGAAAATACATAGTTATATATAGTCAAGTTAAGGTACATAGCATCATGAAAGATTTACAGGTTTTGTGATCATCTGAGTTGATGACATTCTGAAAAGAACTGTGGATAATTGAATCTTCAACTTGCCAAGCTTTGATTATATTTAAAAACAAAGAGGCTACTGTTGCCTTAGATAGTAGTAAAAAGGCAGGAGTTTACTTAAAATAATAAATTAATGTACATTTGCATGTCTTACTATAGACACTAGCTAGCTAGTTAACCACTTTTTTCATCTCAATTATATAAACAAACAGAAGGAATAAAACAGACAATTAAGGTCAAGGCATTAAGTTCTGTGCAGTGTTTTGAGACTTTTAATTAAAGAATATCAACTCTTTTACAATAGTTTTTAGCTTTCCTGTGATTTTACAAAATAACACACATGCACTGAAGGGGGCAATGTTGGCACTGTTATTGCCCTTTAAGATCAAACAATATCATTAGGGAACATCTCTCCTGACATTCTCTGTTGATTCTTCTCCACCCCCCTACTCTGAAGAATCAATAGAAATGCAAGGCCAGACCGCATAAAGAGTGCTGCTTGGAGCCCACAGGAAAAGAAGCAGAACAGCTGTTGGTAAATATCATTACAATATTGCATGCTTTATTGCTGGTTTAATGGTGACACATTTGATGTCTGTGCTCAGAGGACATTAACATTTAGAACAATCGATATAACTTCTGGTTGCAGATTTCATGAGCTGCATTTCCTTGTGAGAGTGGGATATGTGAAAGGCCTGAGGAAAAATGAAACTACTGTAATAGATACCGCATGGCTGAGCATTTGGCAAGCTTGAGCGAAAGCCACAGTGAGTGTGCTGGTCATATTTTCAGCTCAGCATGGTCAGTAGATCTTAGATTGAGGGGGATTTAGGACTTCATGCTTGTGTGGTAGATCCCATCAGTTTAAAGCCTTGAGTTATATATTGTATGGGGTCTGATTGGATTAAATCCACTAACAGCATTTTTTGTATTATTTAAAAATGTGTTTAATAATAGCAGCCCTGCAATGGACTGGTGACCTGTCTAGCATATTTTCCTGCCTTCTGCCCAGTGAGTGCTGGAATAGGCTCCAGCTAGGCCCCAAAGTATGTTTAGTTTTTCATTTAATTTAATTTTGTTATCTTAACCGCTTATTCCTATTTCAGGGTCATGGGAGACGGTGCCTAGCCGGCAGCTTAGGGCAAGGCAGGAACAACACTAGACAGGATGCCAATCCATCATAGGGCACACACACACTCACACACTAGGGGCACTTTAGAGACACCAATCAACCTAAAGTGCATGACTTTGGACTGTGGGAGTAAACCGGAGTACCCGGAGTAAACCCACGCAGACGACATGCAGACTCCACAAAGAAAGGACCCAGACCGCCCCACCCGGGGATCGAACACAGGACCTTCTTGACTACCTTGCATTGACTACTGAGGTTTAATCAGTCTAAGGATTTATTCTAAGGATATTCTTTTCTTGGTTTAACTTTGTTCTATCTTACAGACCTGGTTCCAAGGCCAGGACTGGGAAGGCAGATGCCTTCTCTCAAATCCATGAGCCCACCTCCAAAACGCTGAGCTAGAACCCATAGTCCCTGAGTCCACGTTTTTACAAGACATTGTGTGGGTGCTGGGCTAGTAAATTTGTGAGCATCAACCCACCAGATGCAATGTACAATGCCCTCTAGGTAAATAGTTTGTGCCTTGTGTAGCTCTCTAATCATCTGGGCCCACGTCACCCCAAGCACTGGACAACAAGGAACTCCACAGACGATGGAGCTCCTTCAGGCCAAGTACTGGTGGCCTGATATGTCTCATGAAATCCATGAATTCATAGCATCCTGTTATGTCTGTGCTCAAGCAAAAGTCCCATGTGCCTTGCCAGCAGGTAAGCTACAACCCCTGCCAATTCCTGAGAGACCGTGGTCCCACTTGTCTATTGATTTCCTCACTGATCTTCCCAGTCTCAAGGCAAGACAGCTATCCTGGTTATCGTAGACCGATTTTCTAAAGGTGTCAGATTCCCCACAGCCATGGAAACTCCCTGATACACACTTCTACAGTTTTAACCCCTTTCAAAGTTTTTCTAGGCCACCAACCTCTGTAGCCCTGAAAGCCTCTCCTACGGACAACCCCACAGTTGAAGGTTGGTTCCAGAAAAGTGAAAGAGTCTGGTCCCTTACCCAACTATCCCAAGAAGTTGCTCATATGAAACGAATGGCAGATAAAAGGAATGAATGAACATCCATGAATATTAAGAAACTCACCCCCAGGTACATTGGCCCATTCCCTATTGTTGAACGTATAAATTAAGTTTCTTACAGGGTCAAGATGCCTCGCCACACCAGGATTCACCCCACATTTCATGTCAGTGCACTCAATCCAGCTCAGGCCAGGCCCTTGAACCAGGAGGAGGATGATGATACTCCTGCCTCTATAGATAGAACTCTTCCCCAGGATGACACCCACACAATAAAATGCATTCTTGACTCCAGGAGACAGCAGGGGGGATTACAATACTTAATAGCCTGGGAGGGATACGGCTCTGAAGAAACTCCTGGGTGCCCACTGATAACATCCTTGACTCCCTTCTCATTCAAGATTTCCATGCCAGGTACCCACACAAAACTGCATGGTAGGCCCAAGAAAAGAGAAAGCGCTCCCAGAATGTTCCCTGGTTCTGTTTCATACATGGACGTCAGAGGGCACCAAAGACACCCTATGGGAGTACTACAAACTACAACTCCCACAGGGCCGGGCCGATTAGGCGCACCGGCTGGCAGCAATTTAGTCTAAGTTCATTAGCACGCGCTGTGGAGAACAGCTTCAGCTCTCCCCAGTGTGGATCAACACTGCGGCAATACTTTGTCACGTTTCTTCACACCTTGCATCTGCTGAGCATGCTATCAGGTACTTTTCACTGCCTTTCTAATCACTTTGTATATAGTGCACTTTGCTCATGTTGAGTGTCATCCCTCAGTCTGTGTTCTTTGTCTTCCCCAAGCTGTCCTAGCCAGAGTGTGGTGTTTCCCTGCCCTGTTTCCTCCATATTTTGGACTTCCTCTTTTCCCTGGATTACTCATCTTCCGCCTCGTTTTTACCATGTTCTGTGCCTTTGTCTTTGTTTGTTTTTTTGCACCTTTTTCAACTGCACTTTGCCTTTGTTTGTATTTGGACTCTTTTGAACTGCTTTTTGTATTTGGTGACTGTTTTGGACTCTTTAGAACTGCATGTTCTGTTTGTTTGTCTGCGTAACATTAAAACATCTTATCTGTACTTGACTCCAACCCATGCGGGATCCTCACAAATTATTATTATTATTATTATTATTATTATTTCTACCTGATACCTACGAAATGCCTTTTATAGACCATAATAAAAAATTTCTTTTCTGAACCATTTTATACAGCTACTTTAGAAATCTAATCTTTAGTAAGTCTTTGAGTGTCTTGAAAAGCGGTATATAAATAAAATTTATTATTATTATTGTTATTATAAACTTTATATTTAAAAAAATAAATTGTGATCATTTAAAATAAATTTGGTAATGGTAAAATAAATAGATAAATATGAATAGATAAATAAATAAATATATATTAGAGCTGTGCCTTTCAGATGCAAAATTCCAAACAATATCCCCTTTTTTGGATCTACATTGCTAATTCAGACCTCATGCATTGCAGGCTGAGTGTCCCTTTCAAGGATAGAAATCTTCGAGACACAAACCTGATGGCTGAGCCCCTGATCAAAGCGTGGCCATGTCATGCTTCCTCTTGCAGAGCCACAGAGAGGACAGATGCTTGGGAGCATGCATATTCTGGGATACATTTTCAGGTAGAAAGAGGCTTACAGTACAATTGCCTAATTTACCTACTGCTACAAATGAAGAGAACTGCAATTAATTGCAGCTAATTGGAATTTCAATGATAAACAATGCTTTGAAAGTAAAATAGGTAACACTTTTAAGCCACAAATCCTAAGACCCACACAATGGATTGCTGACAAGCAAGAAAAAAAAACACAGCCAGTGAAAAAAGCATGAATATTACAGAGTGATGTTAAATTTTGTATTGATTGGATCAGGACCTTGATCCAGCCAATTTACCTCTGTCTTTTGGATAAAATGGACTTATCCATTCTAAAGTTTTGAAGGGGGTTGAAATGTAGACAAAAATGAATTAATCCTCTGCTCTGCCAAAACGCTTTGATAGAGGAACTATATGGATTAATGGCACTAGTTACACTAAGACCCAGGGCCTCTCCATCTCTTTTAATAGAGTCTATCAATTCATGTGTCAGCAATTGTGGGCGGTGAAATTGCTTTGAGTAAGTGTTGTGTATCCCTACCTCATGACAATGTACTTCAGATATCATTTATTGTGACCGACTGCAGTTATTAGCGGTACATTCTTCTGTAATATGTAATCTGACCTAAGTCTAATGTGAACATTTCTGTTAAAAGCTACACATGTATCATGCTTAAAAACAGCAAAACTTTCTGCTGATTGTGAACTGGACACAGTAAAAAGAATGAGCTGGACAAATCTGTTTCAGATACTCTAATTTAAACCAAAGCAGGCCAACATCTAAAGAGTCGGCCCACAGTGGCTAGTTCTTAGATCCCCCATCTGCCAAAAGCAATCTATATCCAGAGCATTACATGGAAAAAAATATCACACTTTTTATTCAAAGTCTGAGATCCTTCACAAGCTTTTCTCCCATGAGTTTCAGCATGATTCACCACTCATCAGCAGCCTTCCACTGCAAAGAACAAATGTGCACAATCCAAAACTACACTGTATTAAATAAATCTTCATTGCTAATGTATCACTGAGTAGAGACCGTCACAGGGGATAGAGTGAACAGGTGTGCAGTTGTCACTGAATTAATGGCTAAAAGGTGCCATCAACTCACTTCCTCCACTCCCATATGAATGTTGTCATGAACCTTGAGGAACTCAGCATGAGGTAATTTGCAAAAGCAGTGCAGCCATGTTCTTCCTGTACCAACAGTAACTCACTCAAAGATTTTTTTACAAAGTTGAAATAGCAGCAAAAAAGCAACTTAATTTTTAATCACTAGGAAAAACATTTAAAAATTAAAAGCCTGTGCTAAATGTAGCCTCAGATTCCTCTTCTTGGCTGAAAGAATTCGAACAAGATGTGGGCTTTGGCTGTTTTTACCCACCTGCCTTAAAGCTTGATGTGTTGTGCATTCTGAGATGCTTTTCTTCTCACAACTCATGTAAAGTGTGATTTGATTTACTATAGAATTCCTGTCTACCTAAACCAGTCAAGCATTTTACAATCAAAATTGGTGAGATCACATTTTCCTCCTTCTGATGTTTGATGTGAACATTAACTGAAGCTCCTGATCTGTATTTAAATGATTTTATGCATAGCACTTCTGCCAAATGAATGACTCATTGAATAAATGAACGAACAGGTGTACTGGTATACCTAATAAATTGGTTGGTGAGAACTACTTACTGATGTATATCTGGTATTTTTGTATATACATTATATACAGTACATCAGCACTTAATTATAAGATGTCACAGCAGTAAGTGGTATCAAGCTGTGTCAGAAAATATATGCATATTTGAAAAGAGCAAGTAAGTTAGTATGCTAGCACATATGTATTAATGCTTGTAACATTATACAGTGGAAATACAAATTCTACAAACTCCTGTTAACATTCCATGTTTTTGGGATATAAACAAAAGGCAATATAAATTATGTGACATCATTTTTTCACCTTTAATGTAATACAGCAAACAACAAAATTGATGAAAGGAAAAAAAAAACCCAGAAACTTATTATGGAGTCTGCCAAATGATCTGCAGCAACAGTAAAGGAGCTACAGGAGCAACATCCAGGTACTGGTCACTCCCTGAATGTGACACTCTCACTTGTCTGGGTGATGGTTTAGGGTGGCTAGACAGAAACCCTTTCTAATGAAAAAAGCCCACCTAAATATCGTGAAAACGTGTGGGTATTGTTATGAGATCAAGGTAAAACATTTAGGCATAGTTATAAAGGTTATGCTATCATACAAAGATCACCATACCCATGGTGATGAATGGTGGTGGGAGCATCATACTATGAGGCAGTTTCTCTTCAGCTGGGACTGGGGCTCTATTTAATATAGAGAGAATCATGGACAGTGCCAAATTCCAATCTGCTTTGGCACAAACCCTGCATGCCTCTGTTTTGTGGCTGGGATTGAAGAAAACTTTAATCTTCTAGCAATGTCTGAGGTGTGAACTATTCTTATCCTCAATAGAGTACAATCCCAGCAACAAGGGTAATTCTTACCCTCAGCAGTAAGAAAATGAGTGATTCAGATATTCAAAAAAGGCCCATGAGCACTTGAGTATTGAGTGCTTTTTGTCCTCATTCTAGAATTAGTTTCAACACTCTATGTGATCATTATCCTCATTAGGAACCAGTATTTACAGTGATTCCCATGCTTTCTGGTATTGTCTGGCAGATTGGACCAGCCAATCACAATAAATTTGATACATGGCATCTATTAGCTCTGAAGCAAACTACAGGGGTTAGACAATGAAACTGAAACTCCTGTCATTTTAGTGTGGGGGGTTTCATGGCTAAATTGGACCCGCTTGGTGGCCAATCTTCATTAATTGCACATTGCACCAGTAAGAGCAGAGTGTGAAGGTTCAATTAACAGGGTAAGAGCA
>JAOVYV010000035.1:15958945-15969822 GCA_025674545.1 Hassar affinis | reverse complement strand
AAGAAAGTTATTCAGCATCCAGTGTCTAATGTCCTTTACACATTCTTCAACTTTATTAAACTGGTGTCTCTCATCTGGTTTTGCTGAGACATACAGCTGTGTATCATCAGCATAACAGTGGAACATCAGTGGAACAACAGTGGGACATCAAGCCGACGTTCAATTTTGACATCAAGCCGATTTTCATTTTCAACCAAAATGAAAAATCAAGCCGATGTTGAGTTTTGATTTCAAGCTACGTTGGTTTTTACGTCAACATGATTTTCGTTTTCAACTAAAATTCACTGTCTGTCCAACTTTGATTTTGATGTCAACCCGATTTTCATTTTCAACTAAAATTCAATGTCAAGTCAACATTGGAGTCCAACATCTTTCTGACATCAAAATCACGTCCTGTGCCTGCTGGGTAGGTGCTTCCTTTGTTTCAGTTTTCTCCACCATGTTTCTTTTCTCTGTTAGAACTCTGAGATTAATAAGTGATTTCAAGTTTTTATTGAAAACATGTCTTAGTCGTTGGTATAGTGAACTTGTGTGACCTATATGTCTAGTAGAGGGTGTTCCTTGGGGTCAAGCCGTGGTGTAGTTGATTTAGCTCTCACCTCCCTCACCACACAGAGATTTAAAGTTGCTAGAGATTTAGAGTTGCTAGTTGCAACACAGCTAGAATGGCAAAAGTGGCATTTTTTTTCACACCGCAAACCAGCCAACCACAATCCAGACCCGTTGCTGTGAAGCATTTAGTGTCTAATGCATTTGAAGCACAAACCCACAAAAGCACAAAACCTTGTAATGATTATTCAAAAAAGTATAACAGTGTGTTACAATACCAAAACTAATGAATTAAAAATAATTTTAAAAAGCTAAAATAGGACTGTGGTGCATGTTTGTGGTACATGATGCCTATAAAGGAAATCTTTGCATGTAAAATCAACATACTTTGTAGTGTGACTAATAATAACATTCATTCATTATCTTAACCACTTATTCCTATTTCAGGGTCACAGAAGAGCCGGTGCCTAGCCGGCAGCTTAGGGCGCAAGGCCGGAACAACCATAGACAGGACGCCAATCCATCGTAGGGCACATACACACACACTAGGGCCTTTTTAGAGACACCAATCAACCTAATGTACATGTGTTTGGACTGTGGGAGGAAACCGGAGTACCCAGAGTCAACCCACGCAGACTCCACACAGAAAGGACCCAGACCACTCCACCCGGGGAACGAACCCAGGACCTTCTTGCTGTGAGGAGACAGTGTTACCCACCAAGCCACTGTGTCACCCCTAATAATAACAACAATAATAAAAATAAATAAATAAATTATAATGATGATAAGTGGTAATGAGAATAATAATAAAGATAATTAAGTAGTGCACATGAATAGTTATGAATTTAGAGAACACAGGTGCTAACTTATAATGGTGCACTTCAAGAATTACAAGGTCAAGTAATGGTAAATGTGCTTATTTGCACTGCTGAAAATGATAGAGCAATCATTTGAATCCTGCTCAGTACAAAATGCTCTTTGTTCTTTCTATTGTAATTAAGCATCTATATCCTCACTTCCAAATACCTAAATTATTATTATTATTATTATTATTATTAGTAGTAGTAGTAGTAGTAGTAGTAATAGTAGTAGTAGTAGTATTAGCATTGTTGTTTGAGTTAGAATTCACGTTTTTTATAAATTATTTATACATTCATGTGTAAATATTGTTACACATAAACACATACAGACACACACCATGATTTAGTAGTATATCTATGCCAAATAATAATAATAATAATAATAATAATAATAATAATAAAAAGGTTGCTGCAAAGTACAAGCAATAAAGGTAATTAGAAGACAAAACAAATGAAATAAATAAAACAATCACTCACATCATTGTGAAGGGCAGAAAGAAACATAAGTATAAGGAGTGGACAAGAGTGGACTTCTGTAAGGAACCCTACAAGTTCCTCAAACATTTTTTGCCAACAAAAAATGCCTATGAGAGAACCTGAGAATGAGCACCTGAGAAAAACATACTACCATAATGCCTCAAAATGCAAAGAGGTTCAGAGCACATTTTAACAGGAAGAACATCATCCACCCCAGGGCCCAATGGTGTTCCATATAGGCTCTATAAAAATGTACGTCTAGAATCTAAAGAAGTTCTCATGGGGGAAAAATATACTGATAGCATGGCAAGACACAGGAGGAATTCTGATTCCTAAAGAAACACCTAAACCCTCCACAACAGCTCGCAACCTCAGTGTGACCATCAACCACAAACTGTCCTTCACTGCCCACATCACAACTCTGACTCACTTCTGCAGATAACTCCTTTACAATATTATGAGGATCTGACCATTTCTCACAACTGAAGCCAAACAAATACTTGTTCAATCACTGGTCATTTCCATACTGGTCTACTGTAACTCAATCCTTTCAGGTCTCCCTCAGAACTCCGACCACTACAGCTCATCCAGAACAAAGCCGCAAGACTTGTCTTCAACCTCCGCAAATTTTCCCACAATATCCCCTTACTCTGCTCCCTCCACTGGCTTCCAATAGCCACCCACATGCAGTTCAAAACCCTGACCCTTGCCTACAAGGCAAAAACTGGACTTGCACCCACATACCTCAAAGCACTCATCACCCCTCGCCCTGCACCGCACTCCCTTCGGTCCTCTAGCACTGCTCAACTAGTTCCACCATCTACCAAAGGCAAACACTCACAACTCTTCTCTGTTTTGGCACCGAGGTGATGGAATGAGCTTCCTCCAAGTTTCAGAACAGCCAAATCTCTGTTCCTCTTTAAACAATGTTTTAAACTGTTCTTTTCCATAGATTCCTAAACTAGGTATCCTTTTCATTAAAAAAATACCACATTGTACTTTTAATAGACATCTGAGCTAGTAACAGAACATATTTGTTGATAATCAGAAGTAGGCACAATGGTAGGTTGAACCATCTCTCCTCTGACTCACAATGGTTATCAGTGCATCATGCTAGGTGGTAGGAAGGGAATGCCTGAAATTGGTCTGCATCTACCTCCAATCAGCCCATACAAGGAAAAAATGACCACAATAATGACAAAAAGGACATGCATCCTGGATAAACTTTATACTAACATCAAATGGTTAAGGACATGCTCACAAATGACACATTTCTCTTTGATGAAGAACCAATACCTTGCCAATCAAAGGTCTAGACAATGATATGATGCAAACCTAAAAGACACATAGCAGGTACAACAAATAAGGTATGATACAATTGCTGGCCTAAAGCACATCAGCTGTCTCAGGGAAGCAGAAAGTATGATGCTGCCAGTTTGTCTGCTTCCCCATCTTATGTGGCCAATTATCATGTTCAGTCTATCACAGGTCAGCAAATTAGAGATTTTGATCACCTCATAGGGGAGGAAGTGGTTTGGATTACCAAGATGTCCCAGCAGCATAGGGCTATATGGAATCCTTTCACTTCCAATTTCCAGCCAACGATTGTAAGATTCCAGCTAAAGTAAGATTGGACATGATTCTCAAAGAGTCCCAGCTGGAATGTCAAGGTATGCTTAGTTGAGGAGTGAAGCAATCATTGGCTATGGCTGAAGAGGAAGGACATCACTTGGACCAATAACTAACCACAAAGACATGCCAGAAATTGGCTATGGGACCCATACCCAGGTCTTGGCAGGGGTCTGCCTCAACAGAGGTTGTATTATGAGTAAAAGGCAGAATGACAATGACACTTTGGTACACAATTAAAGATCCCAAATAACATCCTCTGGTGGTCAACTTTTCAACCAACTTCAGAACATCCCTAGTCAAATGGAGCCCTGACCTACACAGTTTTTAACATCCAGTTCAACTAAATAACCATTTTCTTGTAGAAAATATCACAGAAAAAACAAGTCTTGCAAGCATTTATAGTTGAGATCAATTATGAACTTGAGTGATATAGCTGAGTCTGTGGAATTGTCAGGGTCAGAATTCACATAGAAAGTTTACAGTTCTGTCCTTTCTGCTTCTGCTTTATTCCAGTGATTTCCAGTGTTTCTGGGGGTAGGGGGGTGATAGGGTTCATATTTTATTGAAATCCTTCCATTTTAAGCCACATGCATCTTAGGAGATACAAATAGAGATATGAATATTTGGGGCACTAAACAGATACAGACACAGATAGTGGCATTGCATCACATCTCTAATATACAACATCCACTCCTGCATAATTTCTGCATATTTCTCATCGAAGACATCTAGTCAGACAGTGCCAAAGTTCACATTTTCCTCACTGACAGCTGTTAAATCACAGTAGGCAGCTCCTTTATTGCAGAGAAAGAGAATAATTCATATTATCATGATGAGATGTATTGACTGTTCTCATTTAACACACCATGTCTCTGGTTACAGCCTGTCTCTAGCTGTCATCTCTGACTGGTTTTATTACCTGTAAATCATATGGCACTGGCCTCCTGTGGCTTTGCACACAGCACAAAGGGTGGTGAAGAAGTTAAGTGACACTGGATCCAACACAAAGGCAACACAGAGGCTTATCTTAAATTCTCATTCAGTAGCAGTCATAGTAGTGTATATGTTAAGGATGCATATCCATGCAAATACAAGGCAGAAGAGAACCATAAATGCCTGCATTTTTCTGACTGCAGTTCCCCCTGTATGGGGAACATAATTCTTTATTCTGACAAATTCCTTTTAGATAATTTTCTGCCTCCCTTCTCTGCACATATTCATATAATCTGTCTCCCTACCTTCTATCCAAATTACACATCCTTCACCTAACATCACACAGGAAAAAAGTGGTCAGTGAAAATGTAACATAAGTGACAAATCCAGGCCTCTACTAATTTTCACAAGAAGCACTCACACTCATATATGGCTACAATATTTGCATTGGCTTAAAAGCAGGTCGCTAAATGCAAATTCACTGAATATCCTAACAAAAAGACAGAAAAGAAATGAAAGTAATTTTCTTACAGAATGCACATATCCCTCCACTTAAATTCTTTCTGTACTGATAGACCTGTTATTATACACACAATGTGATTTCCCATTTTTAGTTCAAATTCAGGTTTACTGGAAATACCCCTATCATTGTTTCAAATCAATGAACATAGCTCTATTGTATAACAAAGATCAAGGTGTGTTAAATTTCAAAATAAAACAGCATTCAATCCAGGGAAATATGTAAAAAATTCTTGCTTTCAAACCCAAGAAACTGTTATGCCAAAAGAAAATGTACATTTTAAATAATACCTCCTTTACTTACCATTATCATTTTTTAGCAGTACCTACACTGCAGTCAGAGACCCCTATCACACCCACACATGTGTGCGCACACACTCATACACTTGCACATACCCTTTTCTGTTCTTATCCTCCAGGCATTAATATTTACTGATCATAATTAAATTTTAACCTAGTTTGAGCCTTCTTCCTTGGAAAATTAGAGCACAGATATTGAAATTGCAAGTAATTTCAAATGACCTTTTGTTACTAATTTGAGAAATGAACTTCCTGGGTCTTGTAGGATATTGTTCTAGCATGATGTTAATTGATTATGTTTATTCTGTTTGTGTTTTCTGATATATTGAATAAAGAAGGTATTAACTTCATTCAGTGGGTTATTAATACATCAGATGAGAAAATGTGGTAGGCCAGGAGAATGCTGAGATTAGTGTGATAGACAGTGTCAGAATGCAACACAGTCACTCTGGATATTGTCAGCAGAATTGATTAAGTAAACATGGCCTGAGAGTTGGGAAAAGGTGATAAATTATCATTATCATTTCATTTTCTTGATCCAAACATATGTCAGGACATATTACCTTAGAGATTTTATGTACAATCACTACAGCACAGCAGATTGTTCGCAAAAATGTTTAGGTTTAAATAAAATTACATTAACACTATTTGCCACTTATTTAACCATGGTGAATCATCTTGTAGGGTTATGTATTTCCTTGCAGTTCAATCTGTTGCTCTTTTCCTATCTGTGGGAAGACAAAAGCTCAGCATTGGAGAGCTCAGTGGGTTAAGACATACACCGTGAACAAGGATGACACCATGCAGGGTGCAAGACTTAGAACTAAGAGCTACAGGTTCCTGCCTTTCCTCTGACACATGCTGTTATGCCCTTGAGTGAGGCGCTTAACCTCAAGTTGTTCCAGGCATGCTGCAACATGGCACCCTGCTTCTGTCCTACACAATATTAAACCTCCTTGTCCTTAAAAAAAGCAAGTGGCCATCTCAATTTTCACACTGGCACTACATGCACTTTATGCACATTCCCAATGAGCAAATGAAAGGCATTAATTTTTTCTAACAAACCCTAATCTTACCTGATATACAAAGCTGCATTAAAATGCAAACATGAGTCAACATTGCAAATTAGCTCTACGCTATATACCCTCACATGACTTTTTCTTCACAACACTTGCTCTTTCAATCTACATGGATATTCACTCTGTGTAATGAAAAATAAATAAATTACTTAAATCAGAATGCATCTTTAGATTAAACTTTAGATGTAAAAGTTGAACCTTTCCCCTTTTACCTTGCCTTTTATGACACTGCATTTTGTTTTTCTTGGAAAAATATATGAATATCCCTGTATGTACTTTAAAATCAATCTATGTTCAATCTGTGTGCACAGCAGAGAACCATTTGTTCTTTTGAAAGGGAAAATAATCCTCTGAGGGGCCATGTTTTTTTTTTCTCTCTTGGTGCTGGTGCTTTTTTCTTTTTTTCCCTTTGTTTTGTGTTGTTTTTTTTCCTTTTCCCAGCTACACATTTATAACAGTATTATTAGTTTAAGTATGACTCTAATTACCTAGAACCCTATGAATACCAAAACAAGCATTCTCCTTCACACATTTTTGAAATCCACCTTCATATTGTAGCACTACATATTCAGTTCCACATCTATTTTTGAACTGCAAGGAAGTTTACTTTAGTTTGGAAAAAGGTAGAGGCAAAATCTATGCACTGAGGTCTTTGCTTAGAGAGCTTCTATACCATCCAACAACAATAGCAGCAGCTTACTGAAATGCTTGTTCTGAACGAGTCATTACTCCATGTGGCACCTTGCATCTGAACATGTAAATGCACCTATTCACATAAAAGTGTGCTTCTTGCACCTACCCGGATGATGAATAAGTCATCTCTGGAACAGAGGCATAATAGCAATAGCTTTGAAGAAGACTTGTGTGAGTGGTGCTGCTGAAATCTATCTCTTAAAATATGAATGTGCTATATAAAAGGCTTTCCATTAGTCCTTCTGCAAGAGTCCACTTCACCTTCTTCTATTCTCCTGAACTTTGTTTCATACTACCTTGAAAGTTATGTCTTGATGAAATCGCTATGTTGTCTTTATAAGGCAGATTGTTTTATTATCATGTGAACTGGAATGGGAATATACCCATATGTACAAGAAATCTATTACTATTGTTTTGTTCCCAAAACGCTTCACCTCCCACTATGATATAGGTATATCAAACAGTCATTCTTACAACCCCAATTCCAATGAATTTGGGATGGTGTTCATTCATTCATTCTTTTTCTTGACCGTGGGAGGAAACCGGAGGACCCGGAGTAAACCCACGCGGACATGGGGAGGACATGCAGACTCCACACAGAAAGGACCCAGACCGGCCCACCCGGGGATCGAACCCGGGACCTTCTTGCTGAGAGGCGACGGTGCTACCCACCAAGCCACCATGTCGCCCAATTGGGGATGTTGTGTAAAACATAAATAAAAACAGAATACAATGATTTGCAAATACTTTTCAACCCATATTCAATTGAATACACTACAAAGACAAGATATTTAATGTTCAAATGGATAAACGTTATTGTTTTTTGCAAATATTCACTCATTTTTAATTTGATGCCTGCAATACATTCCAAAACAGTTGGGACAGGGGCATGTTTACCACTGTGTTACATCTTTCCTTTTAACAACACTCAATAAGGGTTTGGGAACTGAGGACATTAATTGTTGAAGCTTTGTAGGTGGAATTCTTTCACATTCTTGCTTGATGTACAACTTCAGTTGTTCAACAGTCTGGAGTCTCTTCTGTGGAGTTTTGCACTTCATAATGCACCACACATTTTCAATGGAGACAGGTCTGGACTGCAGGCAGGCCAGTCTAGTACCCACACTCTTTTACTATGAAGGCATGCTGTTGTAACACGTGCAGAATGTGGCTTTGCATTGTTTTGCTGAAATAAGCAGGGACGTCCCTGAAAAAGACGTTGCTTGGATGGCAGCATGTTTTGTTCCAAAACCTGTATGTACCTTTCAGAATTAACAGATGTGCAAGTTACCCCTGCCATGGGCACTAACACACTAACATACCATCAAAGATGCTGGCTTTTGAACTTTGCACTGATAACAATCCAGACAGTCCTTTTCCTCTTTGGCCTGGAGGACACCACGTCCATGATTTCCAAAAACAATTTGAAATGTGGACTCATCAGGCCACAGGACACTTTTCCACTTTGCATCAGTCCATCTCAGATGAGTTTTAACTTGCACTTGTAGATGGAAAGACGAGATGTATTCACTGACAATGGTTTTCTTAAATGTTCCTGAGCCCGTGTGGTAATATCCGTTACAGAATGATGTTGATTTTTAATGCAGTGCCACCTGAAGGATCGAAGGTCACGGGCCATTCAATGTTGGTTTTCGGCCTTGCCGCTTACTTGCAGGGATTTCTCCAGATTCTCTGAATCTTTTGATGATATTATGCACTGTAGATGATGAAATCCCTACATTCCTTGTAATTGCATGTTGGGAAATTGCAACATGCAATTTCCATCCTTGCTTGTGAATGACTGAGACTTTCGGGGATGTTCCCTTTATACACAATCATGACACTCACCTGTTTCCAATTAACCTGTTCACCTGTGGAATGTTCCAAACAGGTGTTCTTTGAGCATTCCTCAACTTTCCCGGTCTTTTGTTGCCCCTGTCCCAACTGTTTTGGAACATGTTGCAGGCATCAAATTCAAAATGAGTGAATATGTGCAAGAAAACAATAAAGTTTATCCATTTGAACATTTAATATCTTGTCTTTACAGTGTATTCAATTGAATATGGGTTGAAAAGGATTTGCAAATCATTGTAATCTGTTTTTATTTATTTACGTTTTTCACAACGTCCCAACTTTTGGAATCAGGATTGTATTTGGAAGGAGTGAAAGATGCCCATAAGATGCTCACTGTGAGATAATTGCAGTAATCTGGTTCTCAATCCAGCATTGGGTCTCCTAAACAGATTGACCCAATGCTGGATTGAGAACCAGATTACTGCAATTATCTCACAGTGATCTACTGCCTACTGAGAGTTATTGACCTGTTGCCACCTGCCAAAAGGGTGCTAGCTTCCCATCTACAACCAATAGGCCACTGTACTGCCCAATAAACCCATGCTGTCTTTGGATGCCTGACAGCACTCCCTAAGAACTTTTGTGAGCTGGCTATACCAAAAAGTTAGGGTCTTATATGAAAAGTATCTTATTAATTTGTTTTGTTTGTTTGTTTATTTCACCCATTCTTCCATCTGCTTGGACTGATTCAGAGTTAAACCGATTGCTTAGGTTGCTATATTTGGTTGCTAATTGGTTTGGCTCAGATTCTTACTGCACATAACTAACCAAAAGGAAACAAAACCTGCTGACAGGCTTGTAAAAGTTTTAAAACATCAGCACAAATCCACAAATTTCAACAATTCAAGTGGACTAAAAGTTTAATTTAAGTCAAAATGATTAAGTCAAAATCATGGTGTTGATGCATACACGCACACACACACACATACACACACACACACTGGATTGTAGCATCACCATTTTAAGCATTTTTACATGATTTCACTATCACACCAATGCAAAGTAGAATTACACACTGTTACCACATGAAACATACTTTAAATAAATTGCTGTATAAACAGTGCTAGCTAGATGCTGTTTCGCTGACATGGAGAAAAAAAGTCATTTAATTTTTGTGTTTTAGACTAAAAACATTTTAATTCTAATTTTGATTATATAGATGGGTTTACCTGATCACACCTTTTTCAACTGTAGTCCTGGATGCTGGATACAAAATTCAGAAAAACAATTCTCAATTGCAAAGTCAAATACTGTTCTTTCCTTTGAAATTAACAGTAAGAGATAATTGTGTAAACAAGCTCACAATGGCTTTCACTTGTCTTGTTTTCCATACAATAACCTCCTGTACAAATAGTCCTTGTGTTTCTTCATTTTTTTGCCAGGTTTTGTGAACACAAATATCAGTCTCATCTGTGGTTCCTACTCCTGCTTTCCAATGTTATCATAATCCTTCTGTAGTGTTAGTACAGCATTTTCATTCTAACTCCTGTGCTGAAGACCTTACTCCAAGTCCTTACTGTGGCAAAGCTTTATTGACGAGAACTACTGATTGGCAGGGTTTGTGTGAAGTATCTGCTTCCCTGCACTGGATCCTGAGGATGGCAAAGAACATGACAAATAAAAAAAGCCTTCTCTGGGAGTCATAAACCAATGCAAGCATCCAGAGTGACAGTTTTAGACTGCAGTTATAATAATACGAAAATTCAACAGTAAGATCTCACTGATTTTGTCCACATCAACTCCACAACTTTAATACATATTTACTTTATAGACACATATACAGTACATATGCATTTTTTTATGGCCCATTAACATCAATTAAACCCATTGTTTTCATAAATGTTCCCTATATTCAAAACTATAAATAAATATATTTATCTAAATCTAAAACTGTCACTGTTAAACAACCTAAACGGGCACATGTCACTCCACTACTCGTTGAGCTCCACTGGCTACCAGTGGCTGCTCGTATCAAATTCAA
>JAOVYV010000035.1:15939203-15958845 GCA_025674545.1 Hassar affinis | reverse complement strand
CTATATGATTCAATTACTCTTGTAAGTCGCTTTGGATAAAAGCGTCAGCTAAATGCAATGTAATGTAATGTAATGTATATTATATATTATTATATATTATAAATAAATCTTAATAAATGTATTTATCTTTATTCAGGGTTAACATTCCTATGAAAATGATAGTACGAGTGGATTTCTATGTGTTGTTAATTGTTAAATGACCATTTTAAATCCAACAACATCCAAATACAAGATTTTTTATTTCATTTGGTATGCAAATGTTTGCATATTTAGTTAAACTAAGCCTCATTTACATGTGCCAATACATTTATTTAGTGCAAGAAAATCTGGCCAGTATTATTTCTGTTTTTTCACCTGTTCATGCACATGTCTTGATTGGTAAGTCAAAACTACATACGGTGTTTAAATAAGAAATTACCAATTTAAAAGATGATGACTATTATATACTATTTAATTTAATGCATCATTATTAAATTGTGTCAATCCTACAAGTATATACACATATTTGGAATAAACAAACAAACAAACAAACAAACAAACAAACAAACAAACAAACAAGTGAATGCATAGATATGGCTTTTATTATACAGTTTATCCATAATATAGTTAATACAAAGTTCATGTTCATGTCATGTAAGTGTTACATACCAGTGTGACGAACTCAAAGGTTCATGTCAATTAATGGTCACCCAAGCAGTGGTCAATCTCATTTTTAACAATGGAAAATACCAGACATATCCAACTGACAAGGGTGATGTACATTAAGCATTTGGAAGTGGTGGTAACAATAGCTATCTGTCAGCCAGCAGAGAATAAAAATGTCAGTCCTGTCAGAGAATATATTCTCCAAAGTTCTCCAGCTCTTGACAGAAACATAGCTTGACAATCTGAAAGAGGAAGGGCTGTATTTTGTCCATTATTTAAATATTTTAGCAATGCATTTTAGAGTATGACACAGCTGCTATGAATGGAAATATGACACTAAGTGTAAGAAAGTGTTGAATGCTCTTAAACATTTATGCATGTTTTTTAAACTTTCTAAACTTTTTTTTAGGTAACCTTTATCATTAATTATTCTCTGAGTGAATACCATGTACATTTAGTAGGGAATAATATATTAATGGAAATGTAAAGATACTGAACATAAAAGGATATCATTCTAATCTCACCAAAGTATTAACCTTTCCTCAGGTAAATGAAAATGAAAAGTACTCTTATTCTTATTTTCATGCTTGTGTGAAATTTACTGAATATATATGAATAATAAATTAATGAAAAAAGAAACATGAGTGTCATGACTCCTCATTAAAAAAAAAATCATCCATCATTTTATACTGTAGAGCATACACAAACATAGAAATTTCAGGAAATTCTAACTCTGTAAGATGTTTGCACAAAACAGCTTCAGTGCAAAAGATTCCGCAAGACTCTGGAAACATTCTGTATGAGTGAATTTTTCCATTCTTCATAAAGACAGCCCTTCAATTATTGGTTTAAAGATGGTGTTAGAGAGCACTGTCACTCCAAAATCTCCCACAGGTGTGCAATTGGGATAAAGCCACAGAATAAAGATAATCAGTCAGAATTTATTTGTATTGATTTGCAGTGATGCTTCCCTCTATGTGGACCCGTACCATGCTGGTGAAATGCCTCCTACACGCACACACACATATATGTGTGTGCATATTATAATTCTAAACTTTTAAAAATGCTGAATATGCTGGCAGCTGCTTTTTGACAGAGTACAGCTTTAAATTCATCTCTGCTGCATTTAACTAATTACTGTAATTACTGTGATTTATTTAGATGTTTAAAAATATGTCAGCTTTCTGTAAGCTTTTTGTCAAGCTCTTTTGACTTCCTATTTTCTCATCTTTCTCATTTGTAATTTCTTGGTAATGTGGTATTATCAAAGAGCTGTGCCACAGTATTAATAAAATAATCATCATTAGGTTTTCTTGCAGTAAGCTTGGAAGTTTTTCTAATTAATTATGTAATATTAAAAGGTATCACCTCAAGGATAAATAAAAGTATATAAGATTCATGAATCACTTGTTGTTAGGAATCCGCAGACCATGCCCTCTTCCTTTCCTCGCTCCTCTAGCCCCTCCTTTTCATTTCCGTTCTCTCTCCTCACTGGGTGTGGCTGTCCCTACTTCCGGTTCCGTTCTCTATTTATAGGTCTCCTTTTCCGGACTGGCTTCGCGAAGTATTGGTTTGCCCAGCCTACCTATCTGAGCGATTTCCCAACTTTCTAGTTAGCGATTGTCCCATTGTTCCTCCTTCCTGTGGTTGCTTGAGTGTCTTTCCCTGTGAGGTATTGGTGTGTGAGTGTTTGGTGTGTGCGATCCCCGTGTGCTTGTGTCTGTGTGTGAGTTTTCCCTGCTTGTTTTTGTATTGTGCTCCTTCCGTGGTTTGTTATTTTCTTAGCTTAGGCTATTTCTTTTTCTTGTTTAGGAGCTTTCCTTTTTTAGTTGCAGTGTGTTGGGTCGGCTGGCTGTTGTGCATTGGTTTGCAGCACCAGTTGCTCGCGCGCTGGTCTATGTTCCCTGCTCTTACTCTTGTATATAGATTACTAACCACTCACTTCTCTGTGTCTAGGCACCCCTTCATTACTAACCCTCGGTGGCCCGGACCCCTCTCTCTCTCCTCCGCTTTCACTGCTCCTCTCTCTATCTTTCTCTCTTCACCCTCGCTCACCCGGGCCCGCTTAGCCAGTCCCACTCGCTCTCACTTTCCTCCTGTCCTGTCTCCGGAGCCCTTCCGCTCCATCTTCCCAGCTTCCTTCCCTGTCCGAACCCTTCCTCTCCTTCGGACTGCTGTTCTCCTCCTCTTTCCCTTTTCCCAACGCTCACCCTAAGTATTTGTTGTTTTGGGCTCTCTCCCCTGTGCTTTATCTCCCGGCAGATTCCTCGCAACGCCCGCTTCCCCTGTCGTCGTCCTGCCTCCCGTCTCATCTCCTGGGACCTCCAAGCACAGCGCCTCCTCTCCTTATCACCTTCCCTGCCTGTTGCTCTTCATCAGCCTCATCCCATTTGTCAGTCCTGTTCATCTCATTATACTCAATAAACTTGGATTTTTGTGTCCTGCATCAGTGTCTCCTCATCCTCTGTTCACCTCAGTTCATAACACTTGTGCTCTAGGTGAGTTGTTATTTTACAGTATCATAGCATAGCAGATATCGAATTTGAGATTTTTTTTTTAAATCTGTAGGCCCAGCAAATCAACATACAATAAGTGAAATTTTAATTTTAACACTGTTAACAGTTGTATGCCAACTTGATCTACCTGTGTTATTCAAGACAAACTTATACACAAATAACATAAAGTATTTTTTACTAATATATTAATTTATTTTCTCTGTATTAATTCTGTATTAATTTCTCTGTATTAATTCTCTGTATTAATAAATTAATTTTGAGTTGTAATCAATAGCAGTCAGTACATGATCAATATAATTACATAAGCCCCAGCTGGGGCAACTCACAACAAGATCTCTTGAATTCACTTTTGTGTTCTGGAAGTTTTAATAGAAATGGAAATTACATAACACACCAAAAGTACAACACATATTGATTCATTGCTCAGACATGTGTGAATACATTTGGGGACCTCATGTTGAAGTGTTTGTTCATGGAAATCAATATATCTTTGTCACACATAATGTTGTAGACAGCCAACATTATACTGTGCTGCAGCGAACGCTTGGGCAGTGGTACAGGCTCAATGGTTAAGGCTCTTGATTACTGATCAGAAAGTTGGGGAGTTCAATCCCCAGCGCTGGCAAACTACCACTGCTGGGCCTTTTAGCAAGGCCTCAAACCTGGCTTCTCTGGGGGTGCTGTATGATGGTTGACCCTGCACTTTGACCCCGGGTTCCTAAAAATCTGGGATATGTGAAAATAATTTCACTTTGCTGTAATGTATATGTGACAAATTAAGGCTTTTCCTTCTTCATATTATACAAGCAAATCTCAAATCAATGCTGAAATCAGCATTAATGGACACTAATTAAATTCCTCTTTCTGTCAAATACTGCTAATAAGGAGACTATTGTACTTTTTATTTCACTTTTTCTGTATCTGGTCACTCATTGCTTCAATATTATTTTTTATATAGACTTTCTTAATTCTACCCCTGATTACTCTCTCCCATGTCAGCCTCTTATCTCTTCAGTTTTCTTTTCCCCCGTCTTGTCCTTTCCCCAAAAGACCATGCGAGTGCTTTGAATTGCTTCACTAACAAAGGATCAGCCATGCTTTCCTAGTCAAACATATCAAATGCTTAAGATGCCACAAGCCACAAGGACACTTTGCATCTACTTTAGTTTCTAAATTAGAATGAAAAAAAGAAATACCTCAAAACTGGCTTATTCTATATGTATGAAGCTCTAGGATGTTTTCTATCCTAAATGTTCAAACAAGCATGGAAGGAAATGCTATTTAGTTTATATTTACTTTACGTTGATACTCAGTACACACAGGATGTATTCTACAAAATCAGTTGATTCAGGCTGCATACAAAAGAAACATTAAATAACATTCTTGACCTGCCATACCAAAAAATAAGCAATCGCCATAATTTCCAATCATTTTCACATAGAAGTAGAGTGAGCTGGCACAAATTTTGCACAGGTTTAATTATGTTTTTTCTTTACATGTTAAAACCTATAGATTTGTGTATACTCAGCTCTCCATAAACTGTAATGGTCTATAAAGCATTGTCTTCAGGTCATTCATGCTTCTTTCTGCAAGATTGTGAGAAAGCTTGGGTGCGACCTGCAGTATTGCTGAATTGCAGAACTAATTAGGGATTCGCAATGTGCAACACTATTGTTCATTCATTCATTTTCTTAACTGCTTATTCCTTTTCAGGGTCACGGGAGAGCCAGTGCCTAGCCCGCAGCATAGGGCGCAAGGCAGGAACAACCCTAGACTGGGTGCCAATCCATCGTAGGGCAAACACGCACACTCATGCACACACACACTCACTAGGGCCACTTTAGAGACACCAATCATCCTAACATGCATGTCTATGGAACCCGGAGTAAACCCATGCGGACATGCAGACTCCACACGGAAAGGACCCAGACCGCCCCACCCGGGGATCGAACCTGGGATCTTCTTGCAGTGAGGCAATGGTGCTACCCACTGAGCTACCGTGTCACCCATAACACTATTGTTATCTAATAATAATATAAATATAAATATAAATAATAATATAAATATACCAATGCACATTGCTTTTACAACCCCCATTTCCAGAAAAAGTTGGGACACTTTCTAAAAATGCAATTAAAACTGTGATTGATTCATTCATTTGAACCTTTATTTAACAGATAAAAGAAAAGATTCTCAGTGTTTTCAAAGAAGAACATAATTCTATTTGTTAAATATAAGCAAATTTAGAAATTGATGCTTGTAACACACTCAGAAAAGTTGTGAGAAATGCAAAATTAGACAAGTAATATAAGTAAATTTGTTCTGGAAGGATCCCCAATTAGCCCTGGTAACAGGTGAGGTCTTCAAGATTGAGTATACAAGGATCATCCACAGGTGATATTGTTTGAGAAATTGTCATGCTACCATGATGGACGTTGCCAATTGGCTTGGGAGTACTTTGGAAAATGATTGTCACTTAACAACGTATGCTGCTGCATCAAGAAATACAACCTGAAACTGTAATATGCAAAATGGAAGATATATTAATTTTTTGCAAAAACTCTGGTGAGTTCTCTGGGCCCAAAGTCATCTGGGATGGACCGAAAGACAGTGGAAATGTGTTCTGTGATCAGAATAGTCCATGTTTCATCTTGTTTTTGGGAAAAATAGACATCAGATTCTACATGCCAAAGATGAAAAACAGCATCTGGACTGTTATCAACAAAAAGTGCAAAAATATGAAGGTGCATGAAGGTACCATTGATGTAGAGGCTTATACTGGCATTTTGGAGAGACATATGCTGCCATCAAGACAGCATCTTTTCTCAGGAAATGCCAATCTTCATTCTGCATGAGTTACAACAGCATGACTTCATAAACATAGAGTGTTTGTGCTTGACTGGTCTGCCTGGAGTCCAGAGCTGTCTCCTATTGAAAATGTATGGCACATCATGAAGAGGAGAAAAGGACACCTGTGACCAGACTGTTGGGCAGCTCAAGTCTTGCTTACAGAATAGGTAAAAAAATATTCCACTTGCAAAACTGCAACAATTATTATCTTCAATTCCCAAATTATTAAAAAGTATAATTAAAAACCTGATGTGACGCAATAGTAAACATGCCTCTCTCCCAGTATTTTCTTTTGAGTGTGTTGCAGGCATTAGTTAATAAATTTGTTTATATTTAACAAATAGTATTAAATGTATCACTGAAAACACTGAACATCTTTTCCTTGTCATTTTGTCTAAAAGGTTCAGTGAATTAACAATGTACAGATTTCAGTTTTTATTGCATTTTCATATAGCATCTCAAATTTTTTTGGAAACGGCATTTGTACTAAATGTTCATGTATTTTTTAACAGCTATGAATCAAACAATTCCAGCTTAATCTACAAATTTGCTAAATGGCATGCATGCCTCAAATGAATCAAATTATTTTAGTGATATGATAAACATTTTTGCAGTTTGGAGCAGTTGCTTGTTGTGAGAAAAATCCCAACAATTTATTTAGGCATCTATACTGACAGTTTGTTAGTTAAGAGTTCTGGAATGTCAAAAGTCAATCACACACACACAAATGTTGACACAGACATGGACACAGAGACTTGAACCCATCATGGACTGGTGTAACATTCAGATTCATTCAGGTGTATTCATTTCTATACTTTCTAATTCACATCTTTGATTTGTTATAAATAGAGCCTTCTGGTCTAAAACCAAGTAGAAGCAATTCACTGACTTGCTCACAATTAAATGGTATATAACACATAGATGGAATGAAGTGTTGGAGTATTGCGAAAGAAAGAAAGAAAAAGAAAGAAAGAAAGAAAGAAAGAAAGAAAGCTTTACAACCTCTAAACCAAGGTTACATGAATGACAGATTGGATGATGCTTTGCTTCTGCTTTTAGCCTTTAATCTATTTAAATCACTGCCTTAAGCCTGCAAATTGGGAAAACAGCCAGGGTCTCATTTTCAAAACCGTTTCAGTATAATACATAAGAACCATACAATGGCATTTGCCTGTCAATCTGACAGATTTGGAGATGAAGTCCAAGCACAGCCACAGACCCTTGCAGTTCACAGAAATGCAGAGTTGCTTCTACAGGTCCATCAGCATGATTCAAATCATTGGATTATCTTAAAAAAATAGATCTATATTTTTATGATCTTTGACATTCATAGAAGGCAATATTCCATTAAAAGACACATATCAACCTCTCTGTTTGAAATATTAGCTAGTATTCCAGTTATTTATTAAAAAAAAGTATTAAATCCTCAGTAAATATAAAGCTGCCATTACCTGTTGCCTCTTACCTGTTTTTTTTTAAAAGAAGATCATAGAAACAATTGAATCTTTTATACTATGCTATGTAGGACTTAATTAACAACTGTTCAGTAGGCTAATGTTTCATATAAATGGGATAACACAGTTTGTACATGTAGCTGAATTAGATATCAGATGACATTGAGTCACATTTTGCGGGAAGCAGGTTCAATGGGGCTATATGAGCAATGCTAAATCACAGATTTGTTTATTCATTCATTCATTCATTCATTCATACATATATTATTCATTCACTCACCCACTCACTCATTTAGAGTTGAAGTCATTTGTTTACATTACCTTTAGCCACATTCATTAAAACTCAGTTTTTTTCACAATTACTGATGCTTAATCCTAGCATGCATGCCCTCTTTATGTCAGTTAGGATCATTACTATATTTTAAAAATGTGAAATGACAGAATAATGCTAGAGACAATTGTTTATTTCAGCTTTTATTTATTTCATCACATTCATTCCCAGTGGCTCCGATGTTTACATACATGTGATTATTTTTTGGTAGCATTGCCATTAAATTGTAATAGCCTTCCACAAGGTTCTCAAAATAGGTTGTTGGAATTTTGGCCCTTTCCATCTCAATAAAACTGTAACTGAGAGAGGTATGTAGGCTTCCTTGCTTGCACATTCTTTTTCAGTTCTGCCCATAAATCTTCTATAGGATTGAGGTCAGGGCTTTGTGAGGGCTACACCATTACCTTCACTTTGTTGTCCATAAGCCATTTTCCACAACTTTGGAAGTATGCTTGGGATCATTGTCCATTTGGGATGTGCCAAAACTTCCTGGCTGATGTCTTGAGAGTTTGCTTCAATATCTCCATTTAATTTTCCTTTCTTATAATTATATCTATTTTCTGAAATGCACAACTGAGCAAAGCAGCAAAACACCCCCCACAACATGATGCTGCCACCCCTATGCTTCACAGTTGGGATGGTATTTTTAGCTTTCAAGCCTCTCCCTTTTTCCTCCATTATGATGGTCATTATGGCCAAACAGTTCCATTTTTGTTTTGTCACACCTTATCCTCATGTGCAGTTGTAAACTTTTAATGGCAGTTTTGGAGGCATGGCTTCCTCTTTTCTGAGTGGGTTTTCAGATTATGTCAATATAAGACACATTTTACTGTTGATATAGATTGTTTTGTACTTGTTCCCTCCATCATCTTCACAAGATCTTTTGCTGTTGTTATTCTTGGAATGATTTGTGTTTTTCACACCAAAATATGTTCATATCTAGGAGAAAGAATGTGTCTCCTTCCTGAATGGTGAATGGAAATTGCTCCAAAGGATGTACCAGACAGACCAGGTCCACAATTCTTTTTCTGACATCTTACCTGATTTATTTTAATTATGTCAAGCAGCAAAGAGACAAGTAGGCATTGAAGTTAGGCTTAAAAATATTACCACAGGTACATATCTAATTAACTCAAATTATGTCAGCCTGCCAGAAGCTTCTAAAGCCATGACATCAAATTTCTCAAATTGTCCAAGGTATTTAACACAGTCACAGTCAACTTGGTGTATGTAAAATTTTGACCCAGTAGAATTTTGATACAGTGAATTACAAGTGAAGTGATCTGTTTGTAAACAATTGCTTGTATAATGGACCAACAACTTGCTAAAACAATTTTTTTACATGGACATTAAAAAAACCCCAAAAAGAACCATATGGTAGAAATAAGACTCAGTACAACATCTAGCATTGATCCACATCCAGAGCACATCCCAGTGGAAGCGGGTTCATGATGACCAGGTGCAGAGCTGTGAGGTACTTGAGTGCACTCGCTGGGGTTGTTCAGCAGAAGGGAAACACGAAACACACTTAACTCCAACATGTGAACCCAGAGCTACACCATACATCATGAGAAATGACATGAGTTAACAAGCACAGAGCTACACAACAGTCCTTGGACAACTGGGATTGGAATTGCATTGTGATTTATTTGTTGAAAAACCTGCAGTGCCTTTGACCCATATAGACAACAGATTTGTTTGTCTTAGAAAGCAGAGGGAAGAAAATGCATGCCAGTGTGTCTTTGTTTTCATGTTACTGATGCTATAGGTTTAAAAGAGCTGACACTGGTTTTGAATTAGATTACAGATTAGATTACATTAAGCTTATTTAAATGTATATAATAAAATATTGGCTTGTTATAGAAGTTTATATTCTTGAACCTTCCATTTAGAAAATCCAATTTTAGTCATATTAAAGTAAATAAGAATACATAAAACCCATTAAATTCAAGACAAACAGGTTAATAACCCCAAAAACAGTAAATATTAACCCCTATTACAGAAACACTGGGACACTAAATTCTAAAATTGCAATAAAAGAAAAAAATCCTTGAACATTTATTTAACTGAGAAAAGAAAAAAGAATACATTTTCAGTGTTTATACACAGCTAAATGCATTTTGTAAATATAAAAAAATAGAATGTCATGCCTGCAACAGACTTAAAAAAAAGTTGGGACAAAAATAAGACAAGTAATAAGACAAGGTTTACCATCTACAGTTCATAATGTCATGAAAAAGGACTCCCCTCACTCCCTGAATCTTTACATGATATTTTGAACTGTAGATAGTGAATATCGACCACTGCATTAAGAAATGCAACCCAAAACTGTACTATGTACAGAGAAAGCCATATATTAATTTTGCACAGAAATGCTGGTAGGTTCTCTAGGCCTGAAGTAATCTGAGATAGACTGAAAGACAGTGACAGGAAATGTGTTCTATGATGTCAGATGAATTGGATTATATGTGCCAAAGATGAGAAAGATCTTCCAGACTGTTGCCAACAAAAAGTGAACAGGGGCGCATCAGTGCCCATGTCATGGGTGATCTGCATATATGCGAAGGTACCATTGATCCAGAGGCTTATACTGGTATTTTGGAGAGACATTTGTTGCCATCTTTTCCCAGGAAGTCCATGTCTATTTCAGCAGGACAATTCCAGGCCTCATTCTGCATGACTTATAGTGTGTGTGCTTGATTGGCCTGCCTGCAGTCCAGATCTGTCTGCTATTAAAAATGTATGGTGCATCATGAAGAGGAGAGTAAGACAATAGTGTCCACAGACTGTTGGGCATCTCAAGTCTTGTATACAACAAGAATGGGTATCTTATACCCAAATAAAAAGGGTAAAAAATAATTAAAAAACAGCTTTTTTGAGCAGCCATAAATTTCTAATTTTTCTAAGTTTTTAATTGAAACATTTTTTCTTTGTACTTTTATGTGTTAAGTTATTTGGAAATGGGGTTTGTACATTTCATATTTCTGATTTGATTTGACAGTACTGTAAGAAAATTCACGGACCTCCTGGTTATACGTGGGCCCCTAACTCTACAGCTTTGAGAATTACTGCATTAGTGATCTAGACTTAAGCAAGATGTTTTTTATGCAATACAAATAAAACTGAATTGAATGATTATATACAGAAGAGCATTCTGAATACCCAGCATGATTATCAGAACTCCTTGAGAACGTGTTAAAAGTCCTTGAGAGTGTTATACTTTTACAATTCACATCACAGACAAATATATAACTTATGAGGAGCTTAAACATCTCCACCATCTAAAAGAGGACAAAAGCCACATATTGAAGATTTAGTTATTTATCCCCCCATGATTTGAATAAATAGAGTGCAGACTGATTAGAGGTCAGTACTGACAATCTTACAGGTAATGGCATTAGCTTGCCCTTCACATTCATACAGCGAACCTTAAATGCCTCCAGATTTGCTATTTGTTTTCACCATGGTGCTTACAATGTAGGATATGCTGGGGCATGCTCAAACAGAGGGAAGGCAACAGAGCTTGATTAAAGTTTATCTTTCAGGGTAATAAGTCTACCAGCCTTCATTATGCTTGTCAGATTATAAATGGTTTTGGGTAGAAATTATGCAAGCTCACACACACCTGTTAGAGGAAGTGATTTAGTTTAGCTGTCTTAACTCATGGAAATCTGTTCAGTCCTGATAGCCTGATAAGGAAAGTGTCTGGAAACCAGACCTTCATGAAAATGCAAACCTTACTGAAGTTTTACTGAGGAGAAATTTTTTTTTCAGAATTTTTGTAATATTATTAAACCACAAATTACTATTTCATGCTTATATATCAGTATTAGTATTTTAAAAAATACTTTTTTAATCAAAATACTGTATATTGTTCAATAAGAGATATAGTCATTTTGTGTGAAAGGAGTAAAAATGTCTTAAGCTATACAAGTTTTTGAGACTTGTTTTATGAGACGACTATGGGAATATTGGCAGATAACTGTTTGTACATACAGGCAGTTTAAAAATTAAGAGAAACATCACTGTAAAAGTTGATTCTGGTGGATCAGATTTATCCTTTGATAAAATCTTTCTATCAAGGTGGGCATGGTCTCTTCCAAGATGACTCTGATGACTCCAAGCTGTCTTGCAATGCTCTTTAATGCTCTAAGGCACATTAAAACAGTTTTGTGGCTTGTTGTGACCAAATACCTTAGTAAGACACTTTAATATTTTCTTACTTTAAATTGTCATATGGTGTGTCAAATAAAAACGTACTATTTTAAAGCTCCAACAAAACCCATGCCAAGACATTACATCAGCAAACATTTGAGAGGAAACTCACATCCACTTCAGAATTTAAATCAAGGTATGAATATGAAATGCGCTGCTCAAATTTCCATTTTGTAGGGCAGCTTGTCAGTCAGAGCATCAGCCTCCCCTTTAGCCTGCCATGACTGAAATACTGAATTCAGAAATATGGTAAACGCCACGTCAATCCTCTGACAGTAAGACCCACTATGTTCGCCTCTTAACCATGTACACCATGTTTGAGTGGTTCTGAAACACTGCCCAAGACTCATCCTCACAAGAGAATATGTAGCACACATACAAATATACTTTAGACTTGACATGCTGTCTCTTTGAGTTTAAGCTGTGCTACTAATTTTATTTTTTGTTTGTTTGTTTGTTCTTACTTTGAGTGTCCGATATAGATCACTAGTAAATACTCAAGTAGCTAACAAATACAGAGTGTAATAGCATTACAATGTGATCAGCAGACACCAATGTTAATTATCAACTAATAGCCAGTAACATATCCATGACCTTTTCAGAAGACAATATTGAAAGAAGAAAAAGCATGTTAGTGTAGAGTAAACAAGATTCCTTCCCTTTGCTGACAGGCTCTGGAAAAGTGTTGTAATTTACTGTTAGTAAATACAGAGATGTTCATATGGTGGCAAAGCCCTGGATGCCTCGAGTGAGCCTGCAGGTTACAGGCCCTTCCTGATCCCGTGTTCCATGTCCTTTGAGGTTCAACACTCACCCTTCCCCACTGAGTATGAAAAGCCTACATTATTTCCTTACTCCATACTCTCTGGATGAGCCAAGAAGAGGGGGACCACTGAGAGGGAGAGGCAGTCTCTAGCATGTTTCACATCTGATGCATGGTCAACTCAGTGTTTGATGTGTTTGATCATGCCACATTGGGCAGACAGGTTATAGGAAAACTGCTGAAACTGTGGCAGGGGGAGAAGCACATCAAGGACTATGACATAAAATTTCTACCCATTGCTGCGGAGAGCAGGTGGAATTTGGTCAACCTCCCACAAACAGCTCCTGTGCTTTCTAGGATTTGTCCATTTCTATAGGCATTTTATCTGTAACTACAGTTCTAATCACAATGTTGACCTCTCTCAGCAGCCAGGAACTGCTGGAAGTCAAGTTGGTACTGGAGGAATGGGTTGAGGGAGCTCAATGGGGCAAAGTCTGCTTTCTTTGAATGGACTGATCACAATCATGAATCATGATCACAAATCTAGGGTATATTAACTTGGCCAAGAGACTGAACTCCCTTTAAGCCCATTGGGCTCTGTTCTTCATCTGGTTCCAGTTCACCTTCTTCTACCCTACAGGAATGAAGAAGACTAAACATTTCATGCTCTCCCAATGGTTTCAAAAAGAAGAGCCTGAGGAGATCCCATCGCTGGCCTGGGTAATTGGGGCCCTGATATGGCTACTGCTCCCATCTGGCCCGGTGGTGCTCCACCATGGCTCTGCTCTGTCACTGATTCTGGTGGCATTCGATTGAGGAGGAGACTGGGAAATTTGAGGCTGCCTGTTCGATCTGCACAAAGCCTTCCCACCATTTCCTCACAGGCCTCCTGCAACCTCTGCCTGTTCTGCATTGACCCTGGTCCTACTTTTCCATTGACTTCATCATGGGACTGCGTTAATCTGAGGGTAAAACATTCTAACCCTCTAGTCATTCTAACCATTATGGAACAATATTCCAAGTCGGCACACTTTGTCCCTACACCTTACCAATCTGGCATCTCCCCATTCCAGTGTGCTCTCGGCTACCAAACTCTGCTGTTCCAAGACCAAGAAAGAGAAGCCAATGTTCCCTCCATTCAGTCAGTCATATAACATTGTTGTAGGTATAGTCACTCGCAACAGTGAGTACACCCCTCACATTTCTGCAAATATTTTATTATATCTTTTCATGGGACAACACTATAGAAATGAAACTTGGATATAACTTAATCAGTAATCAGCTTCTATAGCAGTATAGATTTACTGTCTTCTAAAAATAACTCAACACACAGCCACTACTGGCAACACAAGTGAGTACACCTCACAGTGAACATGTCCAAATTGTGCCCATAGTGTCAATATTTTATGCGACCACCATTATTATCTAGCACTGCCTTAACCCTCTTGGGCATGGAATTCACCAAAGCTGCACAGGTTGCTACTGGAATCCTCTTCCACTCCTCTATGTAGACATCATGGAGCTGTTGGATGTTAGACCTTTTGCATTCCTCAACTTTCCGCTTGAGGATGACCCAAAGGTGCTCAATTGGGTCTGGAGACATACTTGTCCAGTCTATCACCTTTACTTTCAGCTTCCTCAGCAAAGCAGTTGTCTACCCATCAAACCACCCCAATAAAGGACAAATGAAAGGAGTACAGAAGAATATAATCTTGTGAAACAAACAAAAATACATTTCTTTAGTATAAGTAAGAACTCAGTTCAGTAGACATTTAGCCAAAGTAGCATTAAAACGAGAAAGCATTACAACGAATGCAAGTGAGTTGAAGGAAACACATGGAATATCACATGCTTTATAAAGGAAGAAATGAATTACAAAAACATAAATTATAAGCAAAATACCTTGTTCCTGCTCCAGCTAGGGGCTAAATTACTAATTCCACTCTTCCATTTTACCTCTCACAAGTACCCCCTTTCTCTTATGTTTGTGCTAGGGTTTATGAGCCAAGTCACGTGCTTCATTTAAGCAGTGTCAAAATAAAAGTATCTTATAGCATTAACAAGGACAACAGAACAAAATAAAATAGTGTGGAACTGAGGTATTATAAAATTAGATACTACCTTAATTTAAACAACCATTACACTCCCACCAATCATTAATGATTTATAAAAGAGCTTAGAGATTATACAGAGCATGAATGATTCCAAGATCAATGTGATCTTAACTACATGCATATGACAAAGTAAGTCAAACCTGTAGGAAGGTTAAACCACTAGGTGATTAAAATGGGTTTGCAGGAATGAGAGTTTGAGGAGCAGAGGGTCAACCTGTCTCCAGCAACAGGACCAGCTTCTGAACTGGGCACTCCACAACCCAAATGCACTATTACCCAAATGCACTTTGACTCTTCTGACAAACCCATCCTAATCAGGAGTGGTCTCTGAAACTCTACATAGTCACCACTCAAACCTGGGTAGATCATCATCTCTTATCATAATGATGTCACCAGTTTGAATGTTTCTTTTTGGTGAATGTCAGCATTGTCTTGTGGCAATGGTAGCAAGCTACTCTTTGCACCAATGGCTCCAAAATTGTTCAGCTAAATACTGAACATGTCACCACCTCCTCTTACCATATATGTTCTCTATGGTAAACTCACCAGGTAGAGGTAGAGCTTTGTCAGATTTCTGGGTGAAGAGATGGTTAGGGGTAAGGGGTTCAAGGCTGTTCGGATCTGAGAGATTGTCCACTGTAAGTGGACAGCTATTCACAATAGCCAGAGCTTAATACAAAAAGGTGTAAAGACAATCAACTATGTTCACTTGCTCTGTTGTTTTGTTTCTCAAAGATTGAGCACTTCTGATCTCAGGATCTCCTGGCTCCAGCTCTGGAGTCACATCTGCTGGAAGCTGAAATTCCTCTTTTCACAAGAACTTTGGACCTGTGAACCAGGTAGATATCAGATGTTCATTGAGGGTAAGGCCCCTGGAGGCATGGTCAGCAGGGTTCCCTTACCAAACCCATGTGGTGCATAACTACGAGAAATAGTGACTTAGTTCAGATTGGATAAATCATTTCTCCAGCACTCCCATCTTGGTCGAAGTCCATCCTCTAAAGTGTCATCCCATCCTGTGCCATTTGAAACAGTCAGGCTGTGGGTCCCACTGTATTCCTAATGTTCTCTCTAATGGTAGGTCATTGAAAGCTAGATCAAGGTTCCCAACATATGCTGATCACTCAGAAGGTGGTATGCTATATCATTGGATATAAACTTGTGCAGTCGGAGACCACCACTGGCACAAAACTCACAAGCTTCTCTTGAAAGCTGAAGGGCATCATCAACATTAACCACACTCATGACCCTATCGTCTATGTAAAAGTCACACCCTGGAGAAGAGACTGTGCCGAATAGATTTACCCTTATACGGAACACTTTGGGCACTGTGTTGAAATCTCCATTGCCCCACCAAAGAAAGCGCAGAAAGTTTCTGTCGGTTTCATGTACATCGAACTGGTGAAACATACTTGACATCACACATTAATGCAATTGGGTGCTGACAAAACCTCAGGAAACACCACTTAAGTTGTTCATCACATTGGGTCCAGAGAGAAGGTGGTCAGTCAAGCTGGTTCCCTTGCAATTCGCTGAACAGTCAAACACTACTCTAAGTTTGTCAGGTTTTTTGGTGTGGTAGATGCCGTGGTGTGGGATATCATTTTTCGCCTTCAACACCAGCATCCTGGACTTGTCTCCATCCTGCGTCTCCATTATCGATGACCTCCTCCATGAACTTGACATAGTGCTCCTTATACTTCTTGTCCTTTGCCAGTTTCCTCCTTAGATGGTTAATCACAGAACTGCCAGATTCTTGTTGTCTGGTAGACTGGGTCTCCTTTTGAAGGGAAGAGGCATTTCAAAATGACCTTCACTATTCTTCCATATACTCTCACCTAATTTTCTCAGGAATATGACACCATCTTGAGACACTGTCCTACTGTCTTCCATTCCACACTTGAAGTCAGACTCTAAAACACGGATGACCCTTTCACTTGGGAGAATCATACACTTTCCACTCATAGTAGTCAACTTGAGCTTCACTGGATATTTCACAGCTTGCAACATGTCACTTAAACCCTGATCAACAAATGTGGTGTCACTTTGAGTATCTAAAAGAGCGTACACTAGCCTTTCCATATGTGGACTACTCTTTGCTGACACCCATACTGGTACAACCATGGATGTGTTCAGAGAACTTTCTCCAGCTATGCTGAGTGGAGCTGAAGTCACAGTTTTATTGGCCTTAACCTGCGAAGAGTTAGAAGATGCAGAAGTTTCCTTCTTCAGATAACTCATGTTACAGGTGCCGCAGATGTGACGATGACAACATTCCTTTGCATTATGGCCAGGCTTCAAACATCCATAACACAGCTTTCTTCCCTTCACATAGTTCTGCTGCTCCTCCAAGGACATTGCTGTAAACTTGAGGCAGCCATGAAGCTGGTGTCAATGATCTTGACATAGTCTTGACACAGGGGGGTTTCTCACGTTTCTTGGATGACTCTTGACCCTCAGTGTGCATAACGACTTGACTACTGAGAACATTAGCTTTGTTTTTTTGTGCTCTCTTGGATTGTGTTTATTAGAAGAGAAATGGAATACACAGCGTGAAAGGAAGTATGCAACTTCAGCTGGGTTGCATGCAACTTCAGCTTCCATTGCTGCAAAGGCCGCAAATTCCTCAAAACTTGCCAGATACCACAGCACCTGACTGATGAGGCACTGTTACGGCCTTGGGCCTTGTGGTCTGGGTGTGTGGGTGGTGCTTGCTGTTGGCTCCTCCTTTGTGCAGGTCATGGCTGCTGTGGATCCAGGTCACAGGTTATTTAAGCTCCGCCTGTTCCCTTTGTGCTGTCTCTTCACTTCTCCTAGCATGCTGCTAGGGCCTGCTCTGTGGCTACTGGGCTCCAGGCCTGGCCTGTCTTGTATTGCTTTCATCTTGCACTCTTGAGTTTGTCCTCATTTGTAATGTTTATACTTTATATTTAATAACTGTTCATTTTTTGCACTGTTTCTCTGGCATTGGTCTCACATTGTTGTTATGTCCCTGAGCCAGTCATAACAAATTGGGGGCTTGTCCTAAAGGTTTTGTATATTTGTTAGTCAAAATGGTAAATATTGTTTTTGCTGTGATTTTGTTCTCTAGTGTGGAGGTACGGCAGGCAGAGCTTCCCTTTTTCATTTCCCTTCATCGGCTCGGGAGCATTCAGTGGATTCGAAGGGTTGCCAGCGTGCTGGTCGCCTTTTTCGTACCACTGGTTTGTAAATGCATAAAAACCCACCTCTATGCCTCATGGAGACTAGGGGTGAGTTTGGAAGCTTGTTGGATAGGTAGTTAACGGGAACACACTTGTCTTTGTGGCTATTGTCAAAGCCGTTTGTGTGCATTGGTAAGTTTGTTAAGCTTGGTAACTTCTATTTTGTCAGTCAGTCATCTTCTGTACCGCTTATTCCCAGTTACAGGGTCACAGGGGGAGCCAGTGCCCAGCCGGCAACTCTGAGCGCAAGGGCAGGAATCAACCCTAGACAGGGCGCTAATCCATCGTAGGGCTGCTTCTATTTTGTCCGTTTGGTAATTTGTTGGCCATGGATGAAGTTGTGGAGGATTTTATTGAGTTGCCATGTGAAAGTGGTTTGGAGATGTGTACTAAAGCAGCTTATAATGATAGCAGAGCATTATAAAGTTGACATTGGTAACACAAAGAAACCAAAAGAGCACATTAAAAGTAATTTGAAGCTCAAATTGCTTGAGATTGGGGTGTTAAAGCCTGGTACTGTTAAGCCTGGTGTGTCTGTGGACTCGTCTTTGCCTTCAATGACGAGTGCCACTGGTTTGTCTTTTGAGCAGCAAAAAGAATTGCTCTTATTAAAGATACAGGCTGAGCAAGAAGTTGAAAAAATGCATCAGGAGCTAGAAAGGGCTAGACTTGAGGTGGAGATGCAAAAACTTCAGCTTGTAAGAGAAGGTAGGCTGGAGGGTGGTGTTGAGCATCCCTTGGGGGTGCATGCAGGAGCAAAGTCAGATGATTTGAGTGACTTGAGACTGGTCCCCAAGTTTAATGAAAGGGACCCAGATACCTTTTTCACTTTGTTTGAACATTTAGCAGAAACTTGTGGTTGGTCAGATTCTAGATGCATGCTGTTGTTGCCGTGTGTTTTGACAGGTAAGACAACAGGCATTTTCTGCTTTGAGTACTGCTGATAGTTTTGTGTATAATAGAGTTAAGTCTGATATCTGTAAATCCTATGAACTTGTCCCTGAGGCATATAGGCAGCGTTTTCATGGTTGGAAATGTGGAGAAAAGACTAATTTGGAGTTTGAGGGATTTAGTCACTCATTTTGACAGTTGGTGCTCCTCAGCTGGTGTTGAAACCTTTGAAGACCTCAGAGAGTTGGTCATTTTGGAACAATTTAAAAACTGTGTCAGAATGTGTTGCAACTTACATTGGTGAGCGTGGGGTTAAGTCTGTGACAGAGGCTGCTGCGCTCGCTGATGATTATTATTTGACCCATTCATTTGGTAATAGTTTTGGTCCTTCTGGTCATTGTGAAGCCTTGCTGAAGAGGCCACCTGAGTTTGAACCTAGAAGTGATTGGTTTAGATGCGAGTCTGATAAAGTTTGCAATTATTGCCATAAACATGGGCATTGGAAAAATGACTGTTACACACTGAAATCCCATCTTAAGCAGGGCACTGGTAGTGCTAAACCGGTTATGTGCACTGCATCAGTTGTGAAGCAGGAGATGGCTGAGTCTACTGTTGAATGTAAACCAGAGTTGGAGTCATATTTGCCTTTCATTACAGAAG
>JAOVYV010000035.1:15925459-15939103 GCA_025674545.1 Hassar affinis | reverse complement strand
TAACTCGCTCTAAAAAGTTGGAAAATCAGTGTTCTGGCAGTGGTGATTCTAAATGTGATTTGGCATTACCTGTTGCTCCCTGGTCTGTTTCCCTTAGGGATCTGGTTGAAGAGCAGAAGGTTGAGAGCACTTTGACATCTCTTGGATGGGGTTTGTTCTGCTGAGGTTAGAAACCATTCTCAATGTTATTTCTTGCAGAATGAGGTGTTAACAAGAAAATGGATACCTCAGTTAGATGGTTTTGTTGGTGACCCTGTATATCAAGTGGTTGTCCCTTTAAAGTTTCGAGATGTTGTATTGCATATCTCTCACGATCAGTCTGGACATTTGGGTGTCAGGAAGACATATGACCAGGTCATGAGGTATTTTTTTTTGGCCTCGTTTGAAAAGGGACGTGTCTGCGTACATTAAATCCTGTCACACGTGTCAGATGACTAGTAAGCCTAACCAGACTTTGAAACCAGTTCCACTCTATCCGATTCCAGCTATGGGTCAACCATTTGAGCACTTGTTGATAGACTGTGTGGGTCCACTTCCACCATCCAAATCTGGTGCTTGTTATTTGTTGACCGTGATGTGTCGGAGCACATGGTATCCAGCTGCATATCCTCTGCGCAGTATTACAGCCAAATTGGTTGTCCATGCACTGTCTCAATTTATTTCTATTTTTGGAATCCCACGTATTATTCAGTCAGACCAAGGGTCTATTTTGTTCCAAATTGTTTGCACAAGTCCTAAAGCAGTTGAATGTAAAATATAATTTTTCCTCTGCTTATCATGCACAGAGTCAAGGGGCGCTTGAAAGGTTTCATCAGATGTTAAAGTGCATGTTGCGCTCTCTTTGTGTCCAGATGCAGGGTGATTCGGAAGAGGCCTTACCATGGATGATGTTGGCTGCTCGAGAAGTGGTCCACGAAAGCACAATGTTTAGCCCTAACGACCTGGTGTTTGGTCACAAAGTCCGTGGTCCCCTGTCATTGCTACAGGATAGTTGGAAGAAGTCCTAGTAACCTACTTGACTTCATAAATGATTTCAGGTATAGGCTATATACAGCTCAGGAGACAGCTAAGAAAAGCCTGGCTGGTGTACAGGCTAAAATGAAAAACTACTATGACTGTAAAACTGAGCACAGAGAATTTCTCCCTGGGGACCAGGTGCTAGCCTTGAGGCCACTTGTTACATCTCCCTTTCAAGCAAAGTATTCTGGGCCCTACTCAGTTTTGGAAAAGTTGTCCAATCAGAAACATTTGATCTCTATGTCTGATCATAGATCACATATTAACTTTTTCATGTTAATTTTTTGAAACCGTATTTTACTTGTGAAGCTAGTGAAATTGAGTCTGAGTTGAAGTCTACTATAGCTCATCCTGTTTTTGTCTCTGTCATCTGTGTCTCCAGTGGGGGCAGAATCGGATGTAGAAGACCCCTCTTGTCTTGAAGCTATTGTGACAGGTCACCTAAAGAATACTGAGTCTTTTCAAAACTTGGAGAGCTCTTTGTGTCATTTAGAGCCTTTACAAAAGGAGCAGTTGGTTCTTCTAATTAACAGCTTCTCATGTTTATTTGATAGATGCTAAGTCAATTAGACAAAGGTTTTACAGAGTACATCCAGAGAAGTGTAAGCAACTTGATGCAGAAGTCAAGTATATGATTGAAAATGCCATTGCTGTGCCTTCTACTTGCCTTCTGCCATTCACCTTGCCTTCTGGTGCCAAAGTCAGATAAAAGTTCACATTTTTGTACTGACTTTCGCAAAGTTAATGCTGTTACAAAGCCTGACTCCTATCCCCTTCCACATATAGAAGATGTGTAGATCAAGTGGGGGGAGGGGGGGTTGTGACTAACTTGGACTTGCTGAAAGGGTATGGGCAGGTATTACGGTGTTACGGCCTTGGGGCCTTGTGGTCTGGGTGTGTGGGTGGTGCTTGCTGTTGGCTCCTCCTCTGTGCAGGCCATGGCTGCTGTGGATCCAGGTCACAGGTTATTTAAGCTTCGCCTGTTCCCTTTGTGCTGTCTCTTCACTTCTCCTAGCATGCTGCTGGGGCTACTGGGCTCCAGGCCTGGCCTGCTTTATATTGCTTTCATCTCGCACTCTTTTAATAAATAATTTTAATTAATAATATATTTAATAAATGTTCATCACAAATGTTCAATCAATGTTCAAAGTTTTTTTTTGCACTGTTTCTCCGACATTGGTCTCCCAATGTTGTTATGGCCCTGACCCAGTCATAACAGGCAGTCCAGTCAGGAAGTTCTTGAACATTTTTTATTATCTTCACAGTTGTTTAGCATTTCAAGACCCTTGACATAAGGCATAGCTTCCTTGCAAGAATTCAGGAAGTCAGGCAGGTATCTAAGCCCTACAGCATTCTTTGGCTGAATTTTTTTCCAATTGGCAAGTCTTGTTCGAAAGGCTCTTTGGATGGTAAACAGCTGACCATGTCTCTGGTTCAGTTTGGACCATGTGTCCTGAAAGGCTTCATTGTTGTTCCTATAAAAGGTGCCATCTAAAACTTTGCGAGCTGGGCCACTGACATATTTTTTCAAATAAAACAGCTTTTCAGCAGGAGAGATACATCGTTTGTCAATGAGGAACTGAAAGCTGAATTTCCATTCAATGAACTGAATTGGATCTCTGATAAACACAAATGGCTCAGGAACAGGATGCCTATTTGGAAACAACTGACATGAAGGCAGGGTAACAAACATTGATCCACACTAGGGAGGGCTGAAAGAGTCCCTTTTATTCTCCCCAGCACGGGCTAAATGAGCTCATCAAAATGGCCTTCAACAAAGGGTGCGCGATTAGGTGGGCCCTGTGGAAGTTGTAGTCCATGCTTGTAGTTCTCCCAAAGTGCGTCTCAGGCGCCCTCTGGCAGCCACGGACATGACAAGTTAGCTACAGTAGTTACCTTTGAATAACTAAGATTGCAGTGGAGAATAACAGGCTTTGTTTTCCTTTGGAAAAGTGCTTCTATACAATTGTAAGTAAAGTACTTTTTATTGTTTTTATCTTTTTGTCAAGAACAATTTACTCGGTAAGCGCCAAACACTTGTCTAGCTGAACATTCATCTTGCTTTGCCAACATTTAGTCCAGTGTTGGTTGCTGCTGTATGCAGCAAGCAATTAATTTTATCTTTAAGACATTTTATCAGATTACTTATATTGGAGGAATAATCTATAGTTCCACCACTTTTTTGCAGTATATATATATATTTGCAGTTTTTGAGTATATATTACCATCATTAATCATGAAACACATTTAGATATGTCATTTTGGGTCATCTCTTCATTTCTGTGACACAGTACAGTAGGCTTTCATCACATAGTATCACCTGTTATCAGACGTTGATGCTGTAGCAGAGCATTTTTATGAGCATGGGTAAATAAGCATGGTGTCAGGAGAATACATGACACCATTATTAGTACTGATGCATCCATAGCCCAGTATATTCCATAATACGGAGCTGCTGTCAGTGACAGCAGTCATAGTGTAGCTCAGTGGTTAAGGTCTTGGACAACTGACCCAAAGGTTATGAGTTCAAATCCCACCCCAGCTAATTTGCCATTGCTGGGCCCTTGAGCAAGGCCCTCAACCTCCAAATGCTCAGCTGTGTAAATGAGATAAATGTACTGTAAGTCACTCTAGATAAAGGTGTCTGCCAAATACCATAAATATAAATGTCTTGTTACTTAGCATCAGGCACCTAAAAATCTTAAAAACATAGTTATTATAAAATCTCTTCTCACAGAATTCCAGTTGTATTCATAATGATCTGTGAAGTTTTACAGAATACTGATGCTCTGCAATCATGGGTTAGAAAAGAAAAGAAATCCCAGCACTGGTCCATAAGCACTGTTTTTATATTCCCACTCTGTCTAATCACTGCCATTCTGAAAATGTAAATAATGATCACTGTATGCAATTTAAAAGTAAATATCTAATAATGTGCCTGATATTGTGTAGGTTCCCTTTTGTGGCCAAACCAGCTCTGACTCATGGAGGCGTGGACTCCACAAGATCTCTGAAGGTGTGCTGTGGTGTCTGGCACCAAAACATTAACAGCATATCCTTTAAATCTGTTAGGTTGCATGGTGAGGCCTCCATGGATCAGATTTGTTTGTGCACACATCCCACTGATCCTCAATCTGATTGAGAACCGGGGAATTTGGAGGCTAAATCAAATCCTTGAGCATTTTCTCATGTTCCTCAAACCATTTCTGAACAATTTATGCAGTGTAGCATAAATGCTGAAAGAGTCCACAGCCATTAGGGAATACCACTGCCATGAAGGGGTGTACTTGTTCTGCAACAATGTTTAGGTAAGTGGTACATGTCAAAGTACATGAATGCCGGGAGCCAAGGTTTCCCAGCATAATATTCCCAGAGCATCACAATGCCTCTACTGGCTTCCTCCACTTCCTACATTCCATCTTTGTGTCATCTCTAGACCAAGAAAATAATGCAAACCCCCCCTGGCTGTCCACATGATGTAAAAGGAAATGTGATTCATCAGACAAGGCCACCTTCTTCCATTGCTCCATGGCCCAGTTCTGATGCTCATGTGCCCATTGTTGGTGCTTTCCATGGTAGACAGGGGTAAGTATGATCACTTTGACTGGTCTGTGTTTACGCAGCCCCGTTACATATGCGGCAACATGTAATACACTCAGGGTTCTGACACCTTTCTATCATAGCAAGCATTAACTTTTTCAGCAATTTGTACTACAGTAGTTCTTCTGATGGTCTAGACCAGATAGAATAGCCTTCTCTCCCCACATTCATTAGAGAACCTTGGGTGCCCATGACCCTGGCACTGGTTCACCGGTTGTCCTTCCTTGGACCACTTTTGGTAGGTACTAACCACTGCATACTGGGAACACCTCACAAAACCTACTGTTTTGGAGGTGCTCTCACCCAGTCGTCTAGCCATAACAATTAGGCATTGACATGTGCCATTGTAATAAGATAATCAGTGTTGCTCACTTCTCCTGGCAGTGATTTTAATGTTATGCCTGTTTGGTGTATATTTTAGATTAGGTAACAAGCAGTAGTAGCCTGATTCTGTGTAAACAACACAATGTCCCTGTCCTGTCAACTTGATTTTTCTTGGCAGTCTTCTTAGTTGACCCATGGTAATATTTTCCAAATTCATATTCAAGCCAAGGAAACATAGTGTCCACCTTCTTATACATTATAATAGTTTAATGCAGCTGCTGGATGATGTCTTAAGGCTTGCTTCAGAGGCTCTGTCATGCAGTAGCTAATAACGTTTATTCACCATAAATAATAATGTTTATAATAATAATAATGTTTATATAATAATGATTAATGGAACCTTTGATAGCTTAGATTATTCTTGTAAGTATATGTGGTAAAAAATATTCTTAGGGTTTGTTCATTGGTATTGTTTTTTATTTAAAGTATATAGCATTGAAAATATTCTGCAAAAAAGATTTTGTGTATAAGCAATACAAAAGCAATAGAAAAAAAGTCTTGTCCATAATAATAATAATAATAATAATAATAATAATAATAATACAGCACAATTATTATTTTATATTTAATATAATTATTATTATATTGCTGGTTTGATTAATCAGTAGATTATTGCATTCCATATGTAAATGCCCTAAGCACTTGAGAAAACAGATATAATAAATCTCTCTTTTTTGTGCCTTCTTGCTGCATCTGTGCTTGAAGTCAAGGTTAAACCATTATCAAGGACATCACAGTCAGAGTGAAGTTAATTACCTACTGTAATGCTTGATTGTGTGCTATATGTTGTCACAGTAGTTGTGTTGTTGCCCCATTTCATTTTGGAGTGGAAAAAAGAGAAAACTTTGTAATATTTTAATAAGGAAATATCTGGCATTGCCAGTTAGTAATTTAGTATGTTGAGTTCAATTGTACAATCATTGTTTTTTGTTCAAACACGCTCGTGTGCTATTTTTTGACATGATTAAAAGTAGAGCTGTCACGTGATAAAAAAAATTGAGTTAATTGCGGTTTTAACACACATTTTGATTTGCATTTTAAATGCAAGTAGGCATTGTAGAGCCATTGAAAACGTTGTTGCCGTTTATCACTGGTCTGTTTTAATATGCTTCAATGTTGCCTAAAAGCGCAACCTAAAAAGAAGACCGGAAAATTGAGGTATAAAATCTATGCTTCAACAGCCAAACGCATGTTTGGGAAAACCATTCATTCATTCATTCATCTTCTTGGCCGCTTATTCCTTTTCAGGGTCACGGGGGAGCCAGTGCCTAGCCGGCCACATAGGGCTCAAGGCAGGAACAACCCTAGACAGGGCGCCAATACATCATAGGGCACACACACTCACACACACTTGGGGCACTTTAGAGGCGCAATCAACCTAACGTGCATGTCTTTGGACTGTGGGAGGAAACAGGAGTACCTGGAGTAAACCCATGCTGTCACGGGGAGGACCCAGACCGCCCCACCCGGGGATCAAACCCGGGACCTTCTTGCTGTGAGGCGACGGTGTTACCCACCGAGCCACCGTGTCGCCCTTGGGAAAACCAATGGCGCAAAAATCTAGCCAGTAATTCACAGGAAAGGCTCCTGTCTCATTAGACCTCATTAGCCTCAGCCTCAGCCAATAATGAGTTGGGAGGGGTGGGACATAACCGCCTTCAGCAGATAAGTGGGCGTGGTCACTACTATTTACCAATTTAGAAAACTTCTCTCTCAATAAGAGCTTAACAAGGAAGGATCTCTAGTCCGGTAATCGCAAAAAAAACAAGGAAATTTTGATAAAATAGTGTTTTTAACTTGAGCTGGGTGCTCTAGGGACTACCTGCAATCATTAATAAAGCGAGTAGTTAAAAAAAAATAGAGAAAATACCGAGACTAGAGGTACACTACTTTGAACAGCTAAGCTGCATTGGATCATCTTTTGATGACACTGAGCTCGATTCCGTTTTCACAGTGAATTTGCACAGTGACTGAAAGTAATCCATTCCAGATTGGATTTGGTGAGTGTGAAGTGCACTTTAATATAAGTATTCTATTTACAGTTTTGTAAATGATGTCAGATGCAGTAGCGATGCTAACTAGCTAAACTGAATCCATGCTAAGCTAACTAATGATGGTGTGTACTAGCAAAGTTATACTTGGCTAATATACTGAATGTACTGAGACTGTATGAGTTTGGAAATTCTGTACGTATTTGTAAACCAGAGAAACAGGCCAGTTTTATCGGACGTGACAACTCTAAGGACTTGAGCACATGTGCTTTTGCTGCTTGAGAGACCCGGATGTTGAGCCGAGCCCACACAGAACATCTCAACTCCTCTCAGACACTGAGTATACCATTATCCGCACTGATCACTGAAAAGAAAACAGACATTCAATCACTTTCAATTGCTTCCTTATATGAAAGACATTACTGTTCTTTTCATTTTCTGATCATGAAAGAAGGTAAATCCTGTTTACTCTAGGTTTGTACTAGATATGCTACCTTTGTGTATTTTTTGGATCGTTGTTATTTTTATTATGGGATTTGTATATGTTCAGAGTCAATGTAAGGAGTTTTTTTTTTTTATTCAATACTTGAAGGACCTAAAATTAAGCTGATCTTGGGGTTTGACAAAAATATGATTTGATTTCAACAGGTTGTGCACAGTCAGCAAAACAACCAAACATGTCACATAATACTGTCTGCCATATATCTCTGTAGCATCCTTCATTAGCTGCAATAAACTCGCCAGCTTCTTTGCTGTTGTCTGCTTCTGCTTCATCCATCTATCTGTTATTTTAACCGCTCATTCCTATTCAGGGTCACAGGAGAGCCGGTGCCTAGCCAGTAGTTTAGGGTGCAAGGCAGGAGCAACAGTAGGCAGTATGCCAATCCATCGTTGGGGACACACACTCATGCACACAGTTACACACTAGGGGCACTTTAGAGAAACCAATTAACATGCATGTCTTTGGACTGTGGGAGGAAACCGGAGTACCTGGAGTAAACGCACATGGACATGAGGAGGGCATGCAGACTCCACACAGAAAGAACCCAGACTGCCCCACCCAGGGATTGAACCGAGGACCTTCTTGCTGTGAGGTGACAGCACTAGCCACCTAAGCTACTGTGTCACTGCATCTGCTTCAGTTGATGTGAATTCATTGAGCTAGGCTTATATTAGCCTATATGACTCAAAATTGTGGGTGAATATATTTATATTGACCCACAATTTTGCTGCACTTACTCAGCAAGTGATCAACAGCACATCCTGCAATTGCCTTATGAACGGACAATTGCAGACTATGGGCACTACATGGAAAATGATGAAATGCAGTGTGCCCAACTGCTGAAACCATGTTGTGCACATTGTCAGTGCCAAACGTGGTGAGATGGTCAGCTATTCCCCACTCAACTTGCTCAAACTGCTCAGCACAAGCCTGTGCAAAATGTCTGACAGTTGTGTGTGTGACTTCCCATACCACAGAGCACAGCGTCCAACCATTAACAAAATGCATGACAATTCCCAGGTAGCTGTTGTTAGCAGATGTCCAGTAGTCTGCCATGAGAGCTATAAAGTGAGCCACAGCTGTGGGTCACATGGGCCTTCTCAGTGGTGTACAGGTCATCAATTCTCATCTTCAGTACATGCCTTGATGGTAAACAGTATGTGTCATCTGATGCAGCTACCTGAATCACATTTTGCAGGCCATCATCAGTGCCCTGCATTCTTTTGCAACCCAAAGTGCAATAGCATTGGTAATGGCATCATAATTACTAATAACTAATAACTTCACCAATTTGCACAACAAAATGACATCCAGAATTGCATAGAAGTTTAATTAAAGCCATTGATTTGCCAATTTAAATTAGAGTAGTGTGGCACATTGCAGCTGAAGAGTAATGTGCATGAATGTGTGCACACCATTCCATGTGTGACCCTTCTCCAGATATAACAACTAGTAACTGACTACCGAGTTAGAATTATGAACTAAAAGCTACAAAAAAATTAACAAAAGCATCACTGTCAGAACTAATAACTTCACAAATTTCTTACTTCATATGGACAACAAAATGATGTCTGGAATTGCATACGTTTAATTAAAGCCATCGATTTGCCAATTTAAATTAGAGTAGTATGGCCCATTGCAAGGAGTAATGTAGCGGGCAATTTCGGAATGTTTATCTTCACTGATGGCGCTGCTGGTTTGCATAATTTAACAAATTTTTAATCTGCATTAATTTTTAGTGCTGTTAAATTTTTTTAATCACAGTCAATTCTTTAACACATTAGTGTGTTCATTAACGTGTTAATTTGACAGCACTAATTAAAAGCAATGTTTGGAAAGATTAGATCATGTGGAGGCTATATTTAAATGCATTGAAAAATTTTACAATTAATGGTATAATCCACAAAAGATGGAGCGTGCTCATGCTGTATTGTAAAGCTATGCTGGCAGTGTACAATAATGGCTTACTTACATATGTGTTGGATGTTTGACAATATTGTTACATATCAGCATATTATAAATAACTATTGTTGTTGAGACCATGACGCTTCTCGACAGGTGCTCAAACCATACACAATTGATACACAAAGAATAGTCTAAGATATTACAGCCATGTGGCTCTCTAGCGGAATAACAATGATTTGTCCACACATTGCTTGTGGGCTTCAAGGAATTTTTTTCTATTTCTTTTTGCTTTTTTAAGCTCAGTGTGCAGACTCTCACCGGAGTGTTTCCACACAGTATGCTTGCTGAGCTCTATTTCAGTCAGCTAGCCATGTCTGTTTTAGAGAAACACATAAGGCCTTCTCTTGGAAAAAACACAGCCTTGCTACAGCATGTCAAAGCAAGTGAGCAGGATGCATTAAATATTCTGCACCCATTGGTATCCCAATAATTAGAATCATTCCACATCCTGTGAACCCAGAGTGACCTATCTTTTTGTTTGGAAGGAGAGTCGCAACTGCTAGTTGTGTCCAATTCTATTCACTGTATGGAAAGTGACAGAAGCATAAAAGCAAAGTATGCTGCAAATTCTGAACACGTAATTAGCTTTGTCCCAGGAGAGAGTGTGGTGAGTGTGCTTATTTCAGAATTGCATTAGCAACAGCATCTCTCTGAAAGTAGAGCACAAATAAAGTCTCTGAACATTCTATGAATACTTTGTTTAAATGATATCATATGAATATTATAGGTTTACTGTATGCATATATTTACACCAGGGTGGGATATATTAGGCAGCAAGTGAGTTTGGAATGGGCCAAATTGTGACAAATGGGTCAGAGCATCTGTAAAATGTCTGGTCTTGTGGGGTGTTCCTTATGTGCAGTGGTCAATATGTAAGAAATGTGGTTCAAGGAAGGACATCTGGTGAACCATTGACCAGTGTCATGGGTTCCCAAGGCTCACTGAACTGTGTAGGGAGTGAAGGCCACTCCGTCTCGTCTGATCCCAAAGAATAGCTACTGTAGGACATATTTCTGAAAAGTTAATGCTGGTTATGGTAGAAAGGTGTTAGAAAACACAGTGCATCACAGCTTGCTACATACAGTATGTGGCTGGGTAGCTGCAGACCAGTCCCCCAAAGTGCCCATTCTGACCCCTGTACACCTTTTGAAAGCACCTACAGTGGGCATGTGCACAACAGAACTGCACCATGGAGCAATGGAAAAGGTGATTAAACATGATTTCTTTTACATCATGTGGATGGCTGTGTTTGTATGTCACTTAACAGGGGAAAAGTACATCCCTTAATGGTAACAGTATTCAATCACAGATTTCAGTTTTTATAGCATTTTTATGAAGTGTCCCAACTTTTGGAAATTGTATTAGAAATATTATTAATGTCTAATAACAAAAAATAAACAAGATTCATGCAATACCATTAATTATGTATGGTATATTAGTAAGACATACTGGGACACTTATCTAGGCAAGAGCAGATCATGAATCTTTTCTTTATTCTTGATAGAGGTGTTTTATACATAGTTAATAAAAATATTATCTTAAAATCTCCTTATCTTAAAAAACATAGGTTTGACATATCCTGCTATTTCTGATTTGTAAGTATGCTAACAATACTTTCATTTGTATTGGTGTCCATGTTTTTTTTTAAATACTTACAATAGGAAAAAACAAAAAAGGGTTAATGAATGTATACATATTGTACACCTTCAGATCCATACAGAAAAGGCAAAAACATGTCCGTTAATTTTGTAGTGAACATGGTATATGTAAAGGACTCCCAAACAGATTTTGCTTAGGGCCCTAGAAGAGCTCAGAACAGGCACTTGTGCTCCAGCATGCATGCCCTCTGATTGATCTGGCAACTGCTGAAACCGTTTTTATTATGTTCAATCTGCACAAATCTCCAAAGGGTCCATCACTCAAGCATACATGTGGAGTAAATGAGAGTGTCTGACATAGTAGTGGTAGCAAAGTTCAAAGGCATAAGAGATAATTAAAGGCAGGCTAATTGGTACCCACCTTAAGTCTTCACCAGATAGGAAAAAAGAGCAGACTTAGTATTAATTATGCAGGAAAATGCTTGAACTCTGTTTGATTTAAGCTCACATTCCTCATATGGCATTACAACTATGAACCACAAGTCTCCTATGCAAGTTAATTTTTAAGCATTTTAAATTAATGAAAAGTAAGATAATTTTTTGCCATCATTATAAATCTGGCCATTTTCAGATGAATGGCTGAAATATTTTGATAATCACTTTCATATATGATCAGATTCTTGTTTTAAATGGCATTCTGATGTCCAACATGTAGGTTTTTACTGTCTTTAGATGCTTTTAAGTGAACCATCCAATAGGTCTCTGGGGAAAACATTCTTCCTTTCCTCTCACTGAATAAATGTGAAGCACAATTCAGATTATGAGGCAGACATAACTGGAGGAACACCTTGTGACTGAGTTACATGACTTACATACATACACAACCTCAGCATTACATGTTCTTATATTCTCTGAAATTATAGGCCCTATAATTAAAAGCCCAACAGTGTGCATCCCCAAGGGGGCACAGATGTCTTAAGCCTATCTTGAATCACTCTGGTCTTGTTACATCCTATTTAGTAGATCCACTTTTTAAGCACACATTGATTTATTTATCTACAGTTCTACTTTAACACTTTCAGATTAAAAAAGTTAGCATCTTTGCTGCAATGACACCAGCTCTTTAGATGTTTGTGTCTTAGCTTCATAAAATAATTTATATTGTGCAATTTAATGTGCATTTGCAGTTCCACCCATTCCAGCATTGTTCACAAAAAAAAAGAAAGTCCCAAACTAAACATTTGACATTTCATAATTTTAAGGCTTGTATGAAAATATTTAATTTTAACATAAGAGAAAATCTAACCTCGAAAGAGTTTCCTATTATAAAGATAAATGTTGTCATTTTCAATGCAGCAACATATTTGCTTGAACATCTGAGATTAAAGTGAATGTTACAGCAACGTGACATACCATGATACACGTCTTTGTCATCAGTTTGACATACTGGATACACTAATTTGGAATTCCGCCTTCAATTGTAGAAAACATGCATATGGGTATTTGTGTGTTACATACACAAAAAAATAAAAACATATATTGTGCACATGAATGTGACATTCACAGTTACTGTGTACCAAATGAAGGAGCAAAACCTTTCAATTAAATATTGGCTTTTATCAACCTGTTAGCTCTCACTGTGCTAATCTACTGTATGTATGACATAGAAGTAACCTAAATTGGCTAGCTAGATAAAATAGATAATCTATTTTAATCCGGCACTACGCTGCATGTACCCTTAGTCTTTCACCCTTAATTTGGAGGATAAAACTAATGCTTGGCAATTTCCAGTGTTTACTATCATTATAGTAAGAGGCCATGCTCCACTGTTGGCTACTGGCAGAGATGAAGAAAAAGAAGCGTGAAAAGATATCTGTTTAAAGAGTAAAAGATATTTAAAAGAAAAGACAAACATATTTGTTGCAAGATGTAAAAGAATCTAAAAGATTATAAAAGAGAGAAAAAAAAATATATAAAAAATTGTGAAAACGTGCACTATCGGGGATAATCCCACTCTTTCATTGTGTTGTTCAGTGAACTGATTCCTTTGTTTGAGCACACTGTGTCGGTGTCTCCTTTGTTTCTCCTTCCCCACCAAATTCCTGCATCACTTATATACTGATAATTACTTGGACGCCTCTTTTCCCAACCACCTGCACATTCTGACAGTCGTTAGGTCACCCACTGCCCATCCAGACCTCATATAGGCAGCTGTTTAAGGGAGGACGGAAGTTGCTTAAGGAAGTCAGTTAGTGGGCAGCATCGTGACTCAGTGGGTAGAACTGTTGCCTCACAGCAAGGTGGTCCTGGGTTCAATCCCCAGGTGGGGTGATCTGTGTGGAATCTGCATGTCCTCCCTGTGTCTGCGTGGGTTTCTCCGGGTGCTTCGGTTTCCACAGTCCAAAGACATGCAAGTTAGGTGAATTGGATGTACAAAAAAATTCCAAAAAAATTCCAAAAAAATTGGGACAGTAAACAATTTGTGAATAAAAACTGAATGATGTGGAGAAGGCAAATGTCAATATTTTATTCGTAATAGAACATAGATGACAGATCAAAAGTTTAAACTGAGAGAATGTATCAATTT
>JAOVYV010000035.1:15896382-15913810 GCA_025674545.1 Hassar affinis | reverse complement strand
CCTCAATGAAATGCAAATTATTTTTTATTTCTCATTTCATGTAATTTTCTGTTTTTCTTTTGATATTCTATGTGGCAATGTTAAAATAAAGCTGGCATAAAATTTCTGCGATGTTTCATTTATTTTTTTGTTATAAAACTTTTAAAGTCAGTGGGGGATCAAATACTTATTTTCTCCACTGTACCTATGAGCACAATAACATCTTTAAGATGTTAGATAGTCTGTTCATCCAAACTGTAGACATCACTCAAAATCACTCATTTATTCATTGCTATATTTTATAAATGTTTGTGTTTACGTAGTGACCTTAATTGTTGAATAAAAAAAAATACATTTTCAGTTCATAATGAGTCCTCTTTAATCATCTACAGATTGACAGATGTCATCTTTCTCTCTCTAAATTGCTCTTCCATCAGCGAAAAAAACAACACAACTTTATGACATTTTAAGCTTTCCAGGTACAAAAAACTTTACATTACATTACATTTAGATTTACAGAGAACCTGAACTGACAACTGAATAAAACTGAAAAAAATATGGTTTTGGTTCTGATTGCTGAGCATGTGTACAAGATGTGTACATAGAAAACTAGTTCCCCTTGATTTTGTTTTTTTTTTTTTCCCAAACATCATATTTTGCATTTTGCAATCAACTTTACTTACCATCTGGTCCTGATGAGGTAAAAGGTCTAAAACTTCCTCCTGGTCATATGTGTAGAGGTGTGTTTCAATGTTGCAGAGATATTTATCGTCCACTCTTTTTGGAACACCAGTATAACTGCACTTTCATTGAGTTCTCTAATCAGCCATTCTTGTGGTAGCAGCACAATGCAGTAAATCATGTAGATACAGGTCAAGAGCTTCAAGTAATGTTCATATCAAAATGAGGAAAATTTGTGGGTTTTGTGACTTCTGTGTTCATGGCATGGATGTTGGTACCAGAAGGATTGGTTTTTCAGAAACAGCTGATCTAGGATTTTCACACACAGCAGTCTCTAGAGTATGCAAAGAACGGTACAAAAAACAGTGAATGAGTGATAGTTCAGTGAATGGAAATACCTTGTTGATAAGATGAAAATGTCCAAAATGGTTTGCAGTGCCAGGAAAGATATTGTAACTCAAATACTCAGAACGGGATGAACAGAAAAGCATTTCAGCATACATAAAACATTGACCTTGAGGTGGATGGGCTATAAGTGAGGAAGAACACATTGGGTTCCACTTATGTCAGTCAAGAGCAGGAATCTGATCCTATCATGGGTGCAGACTCACCCAAACTGGACAGTGGAAGGTTAGAAAAAAAAGTCACTCAGTCTTTTTCCATTCTTCAGCTGTCTGGTTTTGCTGAATCTGTGCTCATGCAAAGTGGAAGAATTTGTGATGCCAGCCCATCACACTACACCATACATGTTTACTTGGGTATTTTTGGACAGTGGGACTAAATTGGAAAACCTAGATGCACATAGACACCAGCTAAAAATATATGAAATACCACACAGACAATAACCTGAGTTCAGGACAAAAGAGGGGGATCTGGAGTTGTGAGGCAATGTCATATTGTTCAATCTTAAATTTATATTACATTTTCAATTATGTGCACACGTAAGGGAAATATTCGAACATACTGAGCAGTTTTATTTTTATGAAATTTCAGGGGGCTGGCAGGGGCCATACAGAATTTCACAGAGAACAGATTATCAAGAAACATTTTTATTAAATTAAAAGGTCCAATTTATTATTATAAATATGTAAACTGTGTCTGTGAGCAAACATTACATGCATGCTCATGCTTGCTAGAAACAGACAACATGAATTAGTTGTGAATACATGAGGAGCAGCATCTAAAAACAGGGCATATACTCCTGAACAGCACAGGTGTGTCATTGACCACGGTTCTGAGAATTGAATAATTCAGCCTGAAATGTGAGTAGTAATGATGCATATGCAAATAAACACATAGTACTTTTATTTTCAAATGTAGTATTGCATAAACCTTAATTGTGCAACTGATGCTGTCCATAAAATTATCACAATGGATCACACAGTAGTCTAGTACTATATTTCTATAACAGGTCTAATAGTGTAATGCAGTGTAATTTTATAGCATGCAACACTGCCTCACAGCTCCAAGATCCTGAATTTGAGCCTGAGCTTGGCTTACAGTCTTGCATGTTTTGCATGTTTTTTCTGTGTCTGCATGGGTTTCATCTAAGTTCTCTGGTTTGCTCCCACCTCCAAAAAATGTACTAGTAGGTGGCTTGGTTATACTAAATTGTCTCAAGGTGTGCGTGCGCGTGCATGCACGGTAAGTGTGTGTGCACATGGTAAATTGGTGTGTATATTCACACCTGGTGGTGCTGGGATTGGCTAGAGATCTACCACCAGCCTGACCAGCATAAAGTGCTTAATAAAGATAAATAGATGAAAAAATGCACTATGTTTGTGCAATGTTCTTTGCTTGCAAATAAAGATATTTTCTGTAAGTTGAACTTGGCATTGAACAGGTAAAAAAATAACCCAATTAATTAATTAAGGCATGTCCATAGATTTGGTAAATTTGGATATTGTAGTTTAATGGTGGCATGGTGGGGCCCAGGTAGGCCACGATTCCAGAGTCCTGGGTTTAATTCTGATTTTGAGTTACTGTCTGTTTAAATGTTCTTTGGGATCTTTCCTCTAGGTTTTCTTACCAGTAGGTCGATGGCTGTGCAAATTTGTGGGATTTGTTTTACTTGCACTAAAGCCTGTAAATAAAGAGGTCCTAGGAAAATAGATTAGTGCAATATGTGCTGCTGTATTTTTAACAAGATATTATGGCTTTTGATTGTAGGAAAAAAAACAAACGGTGTAATTATGGTTTTATTTCAATAATATAATTTAAAAACTGTTCAACATCTAATAATAATAATAACAATGCAGCAAGGCCACCAAAGGCACACTGTTTCACTGTTAAATGAAACTAAAGTTCTGTACTGTTAAGATCAGTGATAAAGCAATATCATTTTTCATGTTCACTTTCTCATGATTATGTAACTATGTACCACATTGTGCAGCACAATAAATGTTAGTCTGTGCACAGGTCTGTTTGAAGACATACCAAATTATTGTTATTATATTGTTAATGTAATTATTGTATTATATCCAGATATCCAGATCCACTGAAATAATATTGTTCTCAGATAACCTTATAAGCTCATTCAAATGCAGACTGAAAGTCCTACCAATAGAGGGCAACAGTCCATTACTTTAAACAGTGTACATCTATGCCTTGTTTTTCCTTATGATTCATTGTTTTGGAATGATTTGAATCCTCAAATAGTCATCAGCTCTTAAATTTAAATTTACCTGCAAAGTCCTCTGAAGAACACTTCAGAGCTTCTAGATGGCATAAAATAAATCTATTATATCTATACTCTCCATCTAGTGTCAAACATAACATCAGGAATTGACGGGCAGGTTGCTAATTGTAAATCTGTATTCTGCGGAAAAGCTCATATTTATTCAAAGGGAGAGCAGAATTATCCTGGCTGTCCTAGATTAGCCATATATTTATCAACACCATCAAGATTATCTTGATAACATGGCCATACATTAACCTCTGTGTCTCCTTTGTTCACAGCCTCATTAATGCTAGGCTTCATGTATACTCACACATTTGAAGAAATGCAGTTGTGTGTGACTTTCTGTGGAGTTTTTTTTTTTTTTATATATAAGTTTACAGTACAAGGTCATGTGCAAAAAAGAAAAAAGAGAATTGATTGGTTTGGTATTAAAACTGAAGCTGCTGCAAAAGTACAGTTTTATAATAGTAGTTTGCTGATGAACATTTTAATTCTATTGATTTTAGGCATATAGTGTGGAGCCTCAACAACAGCCTGTGGCTCTTCTCTAGGCTTTGCTGCATTTGCCTGTGGCCATAATTTCCACTACGTTCATATAACATTTATACCATTTCAAACCATTTCAAAAACCCTATCTGGCATTTTTATGGAACAAATGAAGCGGCACTTAAAGGTAAAAAAGATGGGAAGTTGAGTGAGCTCTGGGAATAGCATGTCAATGTCATCAACCATTAACTGCAATTTTTTTTTCCCTTTCAGAAAATATGGAACTGGGAAAGAGCAGAATGTCCTTTGTATTGGTAAGAAGAGTGTAAATACAGCGCTCTTTGTACAGATTACCATTTTCAGTTGGTACATTATGTTACGCTCATTTCGGCAAAATGGCAAAACATCATCCCAAGCCTTTTTTTTCCCCGAGTGAGCAACACAACTGAGTAATGCCTCAAAAGCGGTGTTGAAGAGGAACTATTACTGAGCATGACACTTTCGTACATTTACTACGTGCTGGGTCTCTCATAAATGACCTGATGGCCAACAGTTCCCACCCTCTGTGTCCATTCTCCCCCAAGTGTGCAAAGTGCTAATGTAAATACACAGCAGGATTCCAGTCCTAACTAGACATTGGACATGGTGGAGCAACACTGCTTTGAAGGACATGCAGTAATGACCTGTCCTCTCTGCATGCCCACCAGAGGTTGCAATACTGTTCCCAGATGAGGGCTATAAGCACAAGAGAAACCAGAATCATGGGTCACTCATGTCAGAGTGATCATGGCCACAGAGGGACTTTGGGGAAGTCAACACATCCTGTTGTTCCTTTCCAGTTCAACCCTCACACAATCTCACACTCCTATAAACTCAGAATGAAATGCCTACATGCCACAGCTGACGGGTCTCAGGCAAGTGAGACTGATCGCTTCTGGCAGAAAACTGTTTTTCATCCCTTTTCACTTGTGTTAATTTGATGATGGCGAATGTGCAGCTGCAGGACTGGGTGTGCTTTGGAATTTCATAAATAATATCCCTTCGGTGAACCTTTATGCAGGGCAAATGGAATGTGAAAGGCAATGGATGGCAGGAAAATCTGAGGATGTGGAAAGGTGATTCAAAATTAATAAGCTGCTGTCACCACCCCCCCCCCCCCCACTCTGTAGGTACAGGGGAAAATGATGAAAGAGAGGGTGCTGGATGAAAATAGGGGGAAAAGAGATTTATTTATAGATGGCTCATTGTTAATGTGTTTAATATTATTTTGCAGTTGCAGAAACTAAAAAAAGTAAAAAAAAATGTTTACAGTCAAACTCAGATTATTGCTAATTGCTGGTCAGAGAGAAGACTCGTTTGTGTCACGCCTGTGCATACTTCTGTGTATAAAACAAAAGGTGCAAATGAAATCTCCAGACCATTATAATGTGTTTTCAGATTTTTAAAGCACAAAAAGAGCAAAACCTCTGAGAGATAACAAGTGAGAAAACTCACACATATTGCACTTATTTTTTTGCATCTATACTTGTTAGGCACACATTACAAAACCTAATCATGTAAGCGAAATGGAAAATGCAATAAGTGGCAGTTCGGCATGTCCGCCTTGTCAGAACAAATCGTGCCAATTAAATAATGGATTGGTTTGTTCTATCAAATCAGAAATTGAAAGAAAATTAAATTCCTGGAGAGCCACTCAGGATTGCAACACGGAGGAATCGCTTTTCAGTTAAATGCTGGCGGCTTCAGTGGTGGATTCTGCTGTTCAGTTGTGGAGGACCGTTAATGGATTCGGTTCCTGGTGTTTCAATTAGTGCTGAGAGACTCAGCAGCCTACGCTGATGTGTGTCATCAACCCACATGAGCAGTGCGCTATTGCAAGGCCAAGGAACACTCGCTTAACTGCCAGGTGCCTCTTCTCAATTGTTTTATAGCACTGAGGGCCAGGCTGGGGAATGTGAAACTCATCTCACTGTTCAGATGTGCTCAGAAACACTTGTCTCTCATGTGCCAGTGCACCATGTGTAGCATGAGATAAAGATACAGTGTGAAGTGTAACCTTGCTTTGACAGTACTTCACACTTTTTTTTAACAGTAGGCTATGCTGCAAAACTTTATGGAATAAAAAAGACACAAAAGACACAAAGATGAAAGTTAAACAGCATTAAAAATTGTTTGCACAGACCTACCCTTTCAGTATAATATAGGGTGTAATATTGCTAGCACAAGCATGGCAATGTTTTTCCATAAAGTATGAATTAATCTATTTGATAATGACTGCAAACATCTTGAAGAACTGCCTCGAGAGTAGGATGAAGTGGCTTGTTCATTAGGGGTGGCCACAGCAGACAAAATGGTCGTCAGGACTGCAAATCTAGTAGAGTTATTGCTTAATAAGGAAAGGAACTGCAGTAGGAGGACAGGTATGTGTTGCATCGATGGTGATAGGCTGTTGATCAAAAGGAAAATGCAAGAAGTATTCAATGGTGTATACTACAGATTTGAGTGATGGAGGAAAGAAAATATGTGTCTTCCTTTTGCAGTATCGAAGAGTCTCCAAGGATCTTCAGCTGTCTTTTTGACATTGCAAGACACTTTTATTTTAAATAAATAAGATTTAAATATCAGAGGGCAAAAGATATTGTAACTGCTGCTGAGTACTAACCCATTAGCATCTACTGATACAGCAGTCCAAAGGAGTACTATGCTTAAATTTTAGATGGGGTGTGCTTTTGCATAAAATATCACTATATAATCGACATGATACCATATCATGCTATTTTACAGCTAAGACTTATTTTCATAATCATACTCAGTCAGAAATCTGATCATAGCATGGCTACAGAACTTCATAAGGACAAGTCTTCATCCTCTTTTAACTAGATTCATTCAGTGATATGTAAAGGAATTCAATAAGCTTGCCAACATGAAAGAGATTTCATTTGGTCCAAGTAGTCCCTGCTCCTGAACCCACCTTAATAGAATGTTGTACGTATAGGGGCAGTCTTTTGTTACACAACATTAAAGGTGACCCCAGCCTTTCTTCCTGAGATGGTGTCACTGTTAAAATTTCTCACTGGAAAGTAGTGAAAGATTGCTATGACATCTTAATTCCCTGAGCACAAAGAGGGTTACAACCAGTAATTTTCCAAATATCATTGTGAGCAAAAAATGTATAATTAAAACAAAAAAAGAAAGAAAAAATAACAACAAAAAATATTGCATATTGCTACACTAACGAATATAATGGTTATACTGTCTCTTCAGATGCTTGATGAATCCCTTTAAACAGAAGGCTCTGATATGGCATTTACATGTGATCTTATATAATTTATTATTAAATCGTATTAAAAGCTAGATTTGGCATTTATCACTGCACAACTATTACATAAAGGTAGGGCTGGATTTTGTGTGTACCTAATACAGTGATCCCTCGATATATCGCGCTTCACCTATTGCGCTTCAATATATCACATATTTTTCAGAAATATTAATGGGAGAAATAATTTGTGGATCTTCGCTGCATCACGGCGTTTCTGCAGAACTCGATCGGCAAATAATATATAGTTCCATGAATTTTTACATGCAAATATCCCAAAAATGTATACAAATATATAAAATTATATTACAAATATTAACTCTAACAATAAAGGAATGCTATAAATAATAATATACAGTATTACAAATTAAATGCATTCAGTGCATACTACTCTCCCAGAGAAGAACCAGCATCATCTGCAAGAGACGCCACTCACCTACATGAGATTGTAAACAACACACTATTGGTTGCTTGCTGAAGACGGACCAATCAGAGAGTGCTGCTATGTATCCCAGTGCGTGATTGGTTCAGTACAGTAGCGCGTTGGTTCCTTTTTCGTTTGTGCACAGCTTCCTCATCTCTGAATCTGTGGCTTCTAAGAGCAGCCATTTCATGTGAAGTATCGTGTGATCGCGTGTCAAAAGTTTTATTAGCTGCGGTGTTGTGATTTTTTGTTTGTGGTTTTACAGTAATTCAAGCCCTAACCATGCCACCCAATACATATGGAAGATGCAATGATTTTTTTTTTTTCAAACATTGTCAGTGAATGTGTCAACTTTTTTTATGGAATGAGGCAGTGTTATTTCATTGTAAAAGTGTGGGAAGGGTTTATAGACACTTAAACAATGCTTACTTACCAAGTAATTATATTATAAATACTTAAATACATACTTTAAAGTTGGCCGTTTCTACATCGCGGATTTCACCTATCGCGAGTGGTTCTGGAACGTATCCCCCGCGATAATCGAGGGATCACTGTATACACAAATTAAGCGTGACAAGAAATAAGAATTATTGACCAACCCTAAGGGATGAATCTCATATCCTTAAGTAAATGCTTTCTAACAAAGACGTTATTTGTTTTTCGGTCACATTTCTATTTCCTGTACAATCTCAAATTCTCAAGTCAAAACAGCTTCAATTCCTTGTGGCCTGGATTCCACAACATGTTAGAAATATTCCGTTGAGATTCTGGTCCATGTTGACATGAATGAATCACACAATTCCTGTAGATTTTTCAGGTGCAGTTTCATGCTGTGACTCTCGCATTCACATCCCAAAGGTGTTCTATTGGATTCAGGTCTGGTGACTGTGAAGGCCACTGAAGAAAGTGAACTCACTCTCATGTTCATGCTACCAATTTGAGGCGACATTTTATTTGACCTGGCATATTATCATGCTGGACGTAGTCATTGGAAGAAGAGTAAATTGTGACCATGAAGAGATGCACGTGGTCAGCAACAATACTCAAATAGGTTGTGGCATTCAAGTGATTACTGATTACTGATTCATATTAATAGGCCCAAAGTATGCCAGGAAAACATTCCCTACACCATTATACCACCTCCACCAATTTGGACTGTTGACAAAACATGGGACATGAATTCCTGCATTTTGCACCAACTTCTCGCCCCACCACCTGTGTGCCTCAGCAGAAATCAAGATTGATCAAAGCAGGCTGCATTTTTCAGTCTTCAACTGTCCAGTTTTGGTAAGCCTGTGCCCACTGCAACTTTCTGTTCTCAGCTGATAGGAGTGGAACCCAGTGTGGTCTTCTGCTGTTGTAGCTTATCTGAAAGATTTGACATTTTGTGCATTCTGAGATGCTTTTCTCAGAATGATTATCCTAGTTACTGTAGCCTTTCTGCCAGCTTGAACCAGTTTGGCCATTCTCTGTTGAACTTTTTAATGAACAAACCATTTCCGTCTGCAGAACCATTGATCTCTGGGTGGTTTTTTTTCCTTATTGCACCATTCTGAGTAAACTCTATCAACTGTTGTGCATGAAAATCCCATAAGATCAGAAATACTCAGACCTGCACCATCTGACACCAACAATCATGTCATGGTCAGAATCACTGAGCTCACATTTTTACATTTTTCTGATGGTTTATGTGAACATTCCCTGATGTTTCTGGCCCATATCTGCATGATTTTATGCATTGCACTGCTGCCACATTGGCTAATTGGGTGGATGAGAAGGTAGTGTACAGGAAGCTCACATGAATATGAATGCATGTATACAAATGTATGAGTGTATGAGTGTACGAGTGTATGTATGAATATGTACAAAGCCAATTTCCAGAAAAGTTGGGACACTTTCTAACAATGCGATAAATAATCTAATCTGACAGACAAAAGGACAAAGAAAAGATTTTTAGTGTTTTCAATGACAAACTTAATTCTATTTCTTAAATCTAATAACTCAAAAAAGGCATATTTACCACTAGGTCCACTTTTTTTATATTGTACTTTTTAATCATTCGGGAATTGAAGATGGTAATTGCTGCAGTTTTGTGAGTGAAATTTTTGGCCATTCTTTTGTACAAGACTCAAGCTGTTTAACAGTCTGTGGTCACTGTTGTCTGATTCTCCTCTTCATGATGTGCCATACATACCATACAGTTTCTGGGAAAAGACGTCATCTTGACGGCAACATGTGTCTCTCCAAAGTATAAGCCTTTGCGTCAATAGTACCTTCACATATATTTGCAGATCACCCATGCCGTGGGCACTGATGCACCCCCATGCCATCACAGATGCTGTTTTTTGCACTTTTTATTGGTAACAATCTGGTTTCTTTCATCTTTGGCACATATAATCCAACGTCCAAAAACAAGCTGAAACATTGACTCATCTGACCACAGAAAACATTTACATTGTCTTTAGGTCAATCTCAGATAAGTCCAGAGAACTCGCTGGTATTTCTTTGCAAATTAATATATTTTGGTGTATGCTCCTTTTATAGTCAATCTTGATGACCTCACCTGTTAAGTGTTACTTATAGAAACTTTTCAGTCTCTTTTTTTGAGTGTGTTGCAGGCATTTTGTATTGTCAGTGAATACACTGAATTTTTTTTTTCAGTACTTTTTATTAGTTAAATAAAAGTTCAAGTGATTTAACAAATTACAGTTTTTAGATTTTATTGCATTTTGAGAAAGTGTCCCAACTTTTCTGGAAATGAGGTTTGTATACAAACCGTGGGACATGCCTACGTTCATAAGTCCTGATTTTCTCTGAAGGCCTGGAAATATAATAAGAGTCCAGCATTCCACATAATCACTGGAACTCAGTGCATTGCATTTATCATCACACATCTGAAGTCAGCTGCTGCTCCATGGCTGAGAAACAGTGAAACAATAAAAGTTCAATTAACAAGACAGAGCACAGGCTGAGGAAGATCTGCCATGCCTGGTTCCTTTCACGGAGCCATGCTGAGAATACGCTCCGACTGATATTAGGTTTGACATAGTTTGCTTGCATCCGCCTGAACACAATTACCAAATAATAACAGCTTTGAAAATATAATAAGGGAAGTCACCTAATTTTACCACCAATCTCTTTATACAACATATCTCAGGATGTTCATTTACATTTTATATTTACCTTTTTATTGATCAACACAAATTAATAAAAGGAAATATAATATTCATTTGATTGAGGATTAACATTCAATGAACTCCATGATGCTAAAATAAAAGATTACAAAGGCACATTAAAGAATATGCGATATAACTAGAAGTCGAGTTATTATGATTCATAATGTGGACAGAAATGAGAATATTAGCCGCATATACAGAAAAAAAATTGATATTCAATGAAGCATAAGCTTAGCAATATGATTACAGCCTATGTGGAGGAGGCAAATGGAATGACTTATGATAGTGTTTTTGAGAGTGTGATCATAAAAGGTATTAAAGAATTTAGATGATGCCTTGGCAAAATATAGCATTTTTTTTTTTCCATGTGGTCATCTAGACAACTTGTTGCATTGTGGAGGTACTGTTCATATGCTATGCATGTTACTGGGGGCTTCCACTAGAGGGCCAGAACTTCTGGTTTTAAATAATGTAACCATGGTGACAACTGAGGACATTAGCCTTTGGATAATTCTGCAATCATGGTAGAAATAGAGAGGTGGGTAATTGCAGACTTGGTCACACAGCTTCTCTTCAAAACTTTCCATTCCAATATACCATTTTCATGCTGCTACATGCCTGCACTGCCCCAAACGTTTTTGTCTGCACTGTACCTCGGATATGCGTAGCATTAATGTCTGAGGATGTGCACACCTGTTTTACCAAACAGACACAGGATATGCGAGGCAGCCATCATGTGCATGCAAATGGTCCTGGAGTAATGTATGTAAGCTCCAATCCATGGTCCCAATGTATGTAAGCTATATATAGGAATGGCAATAAAAAAAACACTTGAAGGCTCCCGAATGGCACAACAGCAGCATGGCTGCCCTATCATCCGGAGATCGCTAGTTCGAATCCAGGTGATGCTATAGCTGCCCATAGCCAGGAGCTCAGACAGCAAGATTGAGCATTCTCTCAGGGTGGGAGGTGCAGCATATGCTCTCTCCCATGTCAGTAATATTGACACTGTCCTGTCACGGATGTCTGTGGAATGCATACCAAAGACGGGCGGGAGTGCTTTCATCCGAGTACCTTACACTGCTCCCTGACGTTGCATGAGTAGCAGTTCGAAAAGAGGTGGCGGCTTGTGTCACGTTTCAGAGCATGTGATGCCTTCGCCTTCCCTGTGACATGGGGGTGCTGATGAGTGGGAATTGGAGATGACTAAATTAGGGAGAAGATTTGGGAAAAATATTATTGCCCATACACCTCAACAGATAAAATAAAAAAAGTACTACTTAGAATTATATATTTTCTTACGGTGTTTTGTTATGCATACAAAATGAGACACCAAACACATACTGTAAACTTCCATATTGTTAAATTAAAAAATATTTAATATAGGTAATTTTACCCAGAACAGAACTTAATCATGGCACCAGCTTTATTAATTTAAGGCTTACTTAAAGGTTGAGTGTTATTAATTACATGCTATTTTGGTTACCATTTCTGTTTTATTCAAGAAAGAAAGTTTGAGTGATGTTTCATTTCCATTGTTCAAGGGCCAAATAGAGGCCATTATAATACATGGAAATTTTAGAATAGAAAAAAAATATATATAAAAAGCCAACAAACAAACAAAAAACCTGAAGAAATTATTTGTTGCTTGATGGATGGACTGACTGACTGGAGCCAGTGACTGGTTTTCTAGACACAGATTCATTTAAGTTGGGGACTATGTAGAGTTACCAAGGGAAATAAAATCATGATGTACTGTTATTGCTGCCTTGAACAATAAGGTGCTTCTATGGGAAATTTTGACTTCCTGGCAAATGGAAGTAGGCTTTATCACAAGCATGTATAATTGCAGCTTGGGGGGTGGCTTGAAGACCTAGAGAACTTTCTGACAGTTAAAGACATTTGACTGCACAAGACATTTATGTTGTAAAAAACTGTATTTCTTTGGATAACATCTAACAACAAAAAAATCCTGTATGCTTCACAGAGTTACAGGCTTGCACATTTTGCCCTAGAGTTAAAAACATTCATAAAATAAATGGCTAAAATTTCCTCATGCCTGGGGAATCATTTTGCTATGTGAGTAATGGGGAGTTCAGTAGGCAGCAAAATCATCAATCAGATATTTAGATTTTGGCAGTGAGGTGTGTTGAGGTCAGTGGCTGGTTAAGCAGTGGGCATTCACAAATCCAAAATTCATGTTTCATGCTCTCCAAAATTTTATCTGATCCTTTTTAACTCTTAAAACTGCTACATAATTTTAGATTCTGTCCCCTAGAAACAAACAAAAAATTATCAAAAAATAAATGAAAAGTATTTTTTCTTGTTTTATGTTGTTTGACATTCACAGTATGCAATTTCACATTTAGCCACACATTTTGCAATTATCCACTGCAGCTAAACCCCTCAGTTCAGTTACACAGTTGCTTAAATCTGCACAAATGCAAGAAAAGTTGCATTCCTTTGTAGACTCTTCATTTCAAACAATTTGTAAAAAAGACCAATAAATCTGTATAGATTTGTAAAAATGAAGAATGAAACTTGAATTAAGATGTATCTACAGAATTATTGTATAGATTTTATAATAAAAAAGATATGAAATAATGAGTATTTTTGGTACAGGAGAGCATTCCATAAAAGAACAAAGCGTCAAAATAAGAGACTAAAAAAAAATAGGCAAACTAAATAAAAAAAAAATGTTTACAGATTACTTTAATTTAATACTGCCACATACTTAAAAGTGCAAAATCAATGTCTTTCCTTCACTTGAGGATGAAGAAAGTCCAATCTCCTGTCTTTCTCCATGAATCTCTCCATAATGTCACTGTCGATTTTTTTTCTTGGTTCTTGATGGCTTGCAGCTTGCACTGCAGCCTTAAACAGTCCCTTTTCTCATCCGTTGATTTCACTTTAAGATATGCAATATGCTGCACAAATTCTGAAATTCCTAACATTAAAAGTATTCCTGAAAAAAGCAGAGACTACATTATCCATTAAAAAATTAGGCAAGGTTGTGTTCTATACCGTGTTTTGTTCTTAGAAGTTTAAGGACTTAAACAGGATAAGGGCATGAAAATATAATTAAAAATACATTATAACATAGCATATATCTAACTAGAGTAAGATTTTAATATATTGTTATGAATTTGTTGTATGGTTATTTTGATGTAATAATCGCAGGGTAGGCACTGCCTATGGAGAGGAATTTGTGTCAAATTGAAAAGCAATCACCACAGTGCCAAAATGTGAAATGCAATGCACACAATGTATTGGTTTTCCATAGCTGCATGCAGAGTAAATGCCAAAATGAAGAGCAAAACCACTATTACGCCATTTTTCACAAATGCTTGACCTCGTTACTGAAAAACAATACATGCAATCAGCTCAACTGCATTCCTCTGTGTGGTGTTGTGAACGTGCCAAAACAAAATGCAAAGCACACGATTGTATTTTGTCAAGGAGCAGTGCAGTGTTCGTGCCAAAATGAAATGTAATCACTGTCCAATCAGGAATCCTCTATAGAATTTGGTGATGAGTGGCTGAGTTCCTCACCATACAGCTTATCCTGTCTACTATGCTGTTGCTTCTTGGTGTACATGTGTGATGTGTGGTTCCTTGGGAAAATACTTTAGGTTGTCAAATTATGATTCTGGAGTGTATAAGTGCACTTCTCTGTTTTGATGATGATGTGATGGTGCACACTGAAAAAAATCATCCACAGATCACTGTATTTTAATTAGGTGCAGAATACCCAATTAAAAATATGTGAATTTAAGAAAAAAGTAAATGACAGGCTTCTACTCACACAGCATCTTTATAATGTGATGCTTAAAATACACATTAAAAAAAGAATCAATTGTTTTAAAATGTAAGCTCATATTTACAATTTGTAATTTTTCATCGATATGTTGCTTCAATCAATATTTAATCAAAGCATTAACTTACAGTGTCATGCAGAATATCAAATAATAGAATTTGTAACTCTTAGATATTGTATTTATTATTTAGAATACAATATATCATACAAGATATGAGAGATACAGTAGGAGTTAGATTTTTTAGATTTTTTAATTAGATGTCAGACAGACTGTTTCTTATCGTATGGCAAACAATCAAACAATTCCTGGAAAAATAAATAAATAAAATAAATAAAAAACAGAAATTTGTCCCCTGAGTAGTCTTATTGTGAACAATTTTAGTGAATATTTGCTTTTGATACAGGCTATGTAGCAGTGGTGGGCAGCATGATCTGTGTTCTCTCTGTCCAGTTAATGGCTGTCTAATATTAGAGCAGAAGCCAGGAGAAAAGGGTCATTTTTTTTAAAGATATCAATTGCATAAAAAAGCATTGAGACTTTGTACATTTCTACTTTCACAGTGCGCACAATGCACTAGTGTGGTTAGTACTAGTGGTTTGTGGTTGTTCAATGGTGTCTTCTTCCTTGCTTAATGCTGACATCATTTACTTAGTTACAATCCTCTTTTTTTCGCATGAGCTCCATCAGTACCTAATCCTCATGCAGGGATATGAGCATATAAATTAACAAATAAATTAAATAATAACTAGTATTTAAGACTTAAATTACAAAGAAAAGAAAAGTAAATGTGTGTCTTTTTGGGAAATATTTACATCTCAGGTCTAACCGTGTATGATTTCTGGTCAGTAAGCTTGGACATGTTTTGCCTAATGTGCATGCCTGAAGAAATCTGCACTAAAGGGGCTCGTATCATCTCTCAAGGCATACATACCTAATGGGAGAGAAAGGGTAGGTGTTGCAAAATTGAACAGATGTGACTGTAAATAAGCTTTATGTGACAAAGGAAATGCAGTCTTTCTTTCCATTGTGAGGGAAACAGTGGAAAATGTTGGTCCCTTGAGAAAAGTATATTATCATCTATTAACACTTGTGCATCACTTTAACGCTTAAACCCCACAAAACTAATTATTATAAGGAAAATCTGCTCTATTGCTAAAATTCTAAGCAGAAAGACAAGAAAACAATGGTTTCATGGATATTAGAAGATTAAGACTGAACTGTACAGTAGCAGTTTAAGAATCTAGTCAAATATTTAATACATTTAGCAAACTCTAGCACACATATAAGCATATTTTTAGTCTCCCTGAGTTTATCCAAACTTTGTAAAAATCCAAAGATCAAGAGTGATATTGGTTGTGGTCATGCAGACCTTGCACTTCAATTCAATTTTATTTCTAAATTGCTTTAAACAAACAGCCCTAACTGTTATCCTTAATGAGCAAGCCAGGAGCAATGGTGACGAGGACAAACTCCCTTATATGTGAAGAGGAATAAACCTTGAGGAGGAACCAGATTCAACTGTATGGTTATAGAGTGCTATATAGTACCCATACTCACTCTCACTCACTCACTTAACATTCTTAACTGGAATGGCTTTCAGTTAACAGCTGTGCCTTGACAAGAGTTAATTTCTTGAATTTCTTGAATTTCTCTTAATTTGTTTGAGAACATCAGTTATGTTGTGAAGTGGTAAAGTTGGTATACAGTGAATAGCCCAATTTGAGTAATCTTCTAATCCATATTATGGCAAGAACTACTCAACTAAGTAAAGAAAAACGACAGTCCATTACTTTAAGTAATGAAGGTCAGTCAATCCGAAAAATTTAAAGAACTTTGAAAGTATCCTCAAGTGCAGTCTCAAAGACCATCAAATGTTATGATGAAACTGTCTCTCATCAGGGCCACCCCAGGAAAGCAAGACCAAGAGTTACCTCTGTTGCACAGGATAAGTTCATCAGACTTACCAGCCTCAGAAACCACAAGTTAATATCACCCCAGATAAGAGCCCACCTAAATCCATCACAGAGTTCAAGAAGCACACACAACACATCTCAACATCAACTGTTCAGAGAAGTCTGCATGAATTTGGACTTTAGAGTCGAATTGCTGCAAAGAAGCCACTACTAAGGAAGAACAACAAGAGGAAGAGAAGTGCTTGGGCCAAGGAACACAAGGAATGGACATTAGACCAGTGGAAATCTGTCCTTTGGTCTGATAAGTCCAAATTTGAGATTTTTGGTTCCAAAAGGCATGTAAGAGCAGATGGTTCCTACATGTGTAGTTCCCACCATGAAGTATGGAGGAGGAAGTGTGATGGTGTGGAGGTGCTTTGCTGGTGACACTGTTGGTGATTTATTCAAAATCCAAGGCGACCTTAACCAGAATGGCTACTACAGCATTCTATAGTGACATGCCATCCCATCGGGTTTGTACTTAGTGGGACCATCATTGTTTGTCAACAGGATAATGACTCAAACACACCTACAGGCTATATAAGGGCTACATGACCAAGAAAGGGCATGATGCGGTGTTGCATCAGATGACCTGGCCACCACAATCACCTGATCTAAACCCAATTGAGATGCTGTGGAATGAGTTGAACAGCAGAGCGAAGGCAAAGCAGCCAACAAGTGCTGGGCACCACTGGGGACTCCTTCCAGACTGTTGGAAAACCATTTCAGGTGATTACCTCGTGAAGCTGATTGAGAGAAGGCCAAGAGTATGCAAAGCTGTAATCAAAGCAAAAGGTGCCTACTTTGAAGAACATATATTTTGACATATATTTTGGTTTGTCAGTCAGTCAGTCATTATCTGTACCGCTTATTCCCAGTTACGGGGTCACAGGGGAGCCGGTGCCCAGCCGGCAAC
>JAOVYV010000035.1:15863499-15877203 GCA_025674545.1 Hassar affinis | reverse complement strand
GGTTTTCATGAGCTGTATGCCAAAATCATCAGTATTAAAACAATAAAAGACCTGAAATATTTCAGTTGGTGTGCAGTGAATCTAAAATATATGAAGATTTTTATCATTACATTATGGAAAAGAATGAACTTCATCACAATATGCTAATTGTTTGAGAATGACCTGTAATTACGTTCACTTAAGGAGAGAGTCAAGAGATTGGGACATACGTGATAATATATTTTTATTTTATATTTAACAGAATAGTCAAGAACAGCTTACCATCATAATCACACTCACAATCAAAGATATATATATTTTATTAAAATGTCAGTGTGATTGATGCAGGGCCCAAGGACAGCATGGGATGATGCAAAACTCACAGGACATCTACAAATACACTAGAGGCATTGGAGAAAAGGTGACATGAAATACACCAATGAACATTAGTGCATCCAGGTCCTTGGTTTGAATTCCCCAGCCTGTCAATCAGGGACCCCTATGTGTAGTGTTTGCAAGCGCTGCCTGTCTCTGCATGGGCTTTCTCTACCTGTCCATAAACATGCAATGAGGCAAATTGCCCCTACGTGTGTGTGAGTGTATGTATCTGTGTATGTATCTGCATTGCAATGGACTGGTGACCTGTCCAGAGTGTTTCCCTGCCTTCCACCCAATGAATGCTGGGGTAGGCTGTCACACCCCCCACAATCCAGCAGCAGGATAAACATCTTAGCTATTAAATGAACCATCCCAAGCTCTCTGTGAAGAATCTTTCTGTTTTCTATACAAGCCTGAATCACACTGATCAATAACATAAGCAGAATGTAGAAAGCAGAATGTCTGTTTACAGAGGATCTTCACCGTATAACCAGAACAACTTGACCCTGCCAGAATGGTGGATTACTCCTAAGACTGCATCATGACATCACATTCCTAATCCCTTATCGCTTGGTTTAAACCTATATTTATATATATTTTTTGTATATATTTATATAGTTTAGTAATACACTCAAATGACTCATATGTGTAGCACAGAAGAGTAGCCAAATTATTCTATGTCCAGTGCAATGATGTATGTACTAGTGTTCATAGTGAGCCTTTATAACACAAGCTCTTTTGCAGTGTCCATCAGTAAGTCTGTCTAGAGCAGTTGAAGAGGCCTTGGAAGATGAGGTAATGATTTAACTCTCCTGTTTGCCCTTATGGCTTATGGCCAGTACTAGTCAATCATTACTCAAAAAGTGTAGCAACATGCAGTTTGGAGATAGAGAGAACAGATATTGCAGAGTTTTACTTGTGTGTCACTAAGGGAAAAAAGTGCTTTGCTTTTCTCCAGGCAGGGTTGGTAAGTGCCTGAATGAGGAACTTGTATTTTACGATCATACTATCTAGGTCAGTGTTCAGTAGGGTGTTGTTGTTGCATTTATTAACCACTGATAATCTCTATGTCTGTAAGTATGTGATGAAGCTCATTAATTTGATCAGCTGCCCAGTAGGAGCTCTTCTGCCTTCATTATTTAGTCAAATGTAGAGATGAATAATTAATGTACTGTAAAGATTCATTATAGAGGACGAGTTCTTTTTTAAGTTTGGTTTCCATCAAGATTTCCTCATGGCACCTCTGACCTTTGTGTGCTTCAAAATGAATAGAATAACCTAGTGTCATACCTAGTTGTGCAGAGTGATTACAAAATGTTAAAACATAGCTTCCTAATTTTTCTTTATGGTTTCTTTACAGTACAGTACTAAAATGAAGCAATAAAACTGTATTTTACATTCCACAATAGTTACATAATCTCCTAGAGTTGCAGTGCTTTAATAGTCTTACAGTGACCCTGTGTAATAGTGTAGTCAGTTCCACACATGTAAGTGCTGTCTATTAATAATAACAATAATAATAACAATAATAATAACAATAATAATAATAATAATAATAATAATAATAATAATAATAATAATAATAGTAGTAGTAGTAGTAGTAATTAGTAATTTAAATAAGCTAAATGTTCTGAAACCCCCAAAAATGACAACACATATTGGCGACCTCTGTGCTTTAACAATGTCCAATTACATATAATCAATCTTACAGAAATTACTTTATCAATAATGGTTGAGCTGTCAATGACCCAAGCAGTTAACCTTTTAAATGTTAATGTCATTTAACCTGTTAAATGTAACTTACATCTTCATCAGCCTGGCAATGTCAAGGAGAAGAAAAAAGAAGGATAGAAGATGTGTGAAGTTCTTTATTTACTTTTAGAAGAAATTCCTAGTTGTGTTGGGATTGCTACAAATAGAAGGCCAATTCTGGCTTTTGGCACTAGAATAAAATAGACTTTCAAATGATCCACAATAGCCCTTTTCTTTTTTGTCTTTTCTTTTGTGTTATTAAACTCTAAGAACAAGCCTTAGGGCCAGCATGCTTCTCCTCTGGCCGGTCAGGCCTTTAACCCTACTCTGAATACCCTGCTAACCCTTGAAAATAAAAAAAATGAATACAAATACTCCTGTAGAAAAAAAAAGAAACAAACAAACAAAAAAACCCACAAAGATTTAACTACACCAAGATGTCTTTTTTTAACACATACTGTTTTCACAGGCAAATGCCAGCATTCTGTAATGGCTGTGAGAGTCTGTGCAGCCTTATCAGGCTTAATATGGTTTTCATAGGAATATAACTGAATTTACATTTTAACTGGCTTTTCAAGCTCCAGGGAGCTTAATCAAAAACAAAGCTCTCTAAGATACTTATGACTGAATAATAGCTGAGATCTGTCCAATTCCCTTGACAAACAAATCAAAACCATGCCTTTCATCCAAGCAGCTTTTTGTCAACACATGACCTTTGAACAGACTTCATATCAATTAGCCAAACCGATTTTGGGAGTCACTCAAATACTGTCACTAATTAGAGCTGATTTACATATCTAATTTGAAAATATTACAAAACTTCAATAAACACTGGATCAGCCAGCTTAGGCCAGGTCTGCAGTACTCTTGAACTAGGATGCACCTTTGTGTAACACATCAAAGGTGATCTGACATCTATGTCTATCATGTTTTCTGTTCTGGCTATTGCTACAAATCCAAAAACACCATGACCTAGAAAGAAGTTACCTCAGATGTGCTTTGCCCGGACCACTGGGGACTCCCCAAAGAAGCATGAGACAAATGCTAGCAAATACCAAAATGACAGATTCAATCCAACAAGTATCATATAAACAGAGATGGATCACCACTGAAGTGAATCAAATATTAATAAATAGATGTGGTGCTTAGACATGAGGATAGCTCCAGCATTAAACCCATTTATCTTCCACTTTGCTTTTCCTCTTGGCTATAATATTTCTCATCAATCATCAAGTGCAGTGTCAAATGTAACTATAATTCAGGGAGAGGAGAATAGCAGTCCCATCGGCGCTAGCTCTGGACTAACCTTGTCAATCAATGACATCTTCAGTTAATGAATGTATAACAGGGCTTTGAAGTAGTGCCTAATTTAATCTTTTGTTCTTGGAACATCTGAAAATAGGTTGTTGACAAATCAGTGCGGCTTTCTGGTGCATAAACTGAGTATTTCATGTAAAAAAAAAATCAAGCTGGTAGCAGCATCTACCAGGCAGGTGAGCTCCTCAAGGACTGACAACTTTCACAGTGGATCTCTAGATGGGTTATAAACCATGAACAAAAGTTCTAACTTAAATTCAACAACCATTACCAATTGTCAAATATTTTACAGTAGGAGTAGAATTTCCATGAAAACACCAGTGTGATGTAATATAGACAACCTTGAATATTTATTATAATATGCAACGTATATTCACATTATTGTATTTTAATGATTGTAATTAGCACTTAAGAAGAGTCAGCAGCTTTTTGATTGACACTGATACATCCCTGAGAGCAATTAATTATGTTAGGAAAGGAGAAACTGACACATTAAGCACATAGCTTTAAATCACACATAAATAACCAAAATTGAGTTGATGAGTAAATAATAAGCTAAATTAGAGCACTGAAGCACTTATGCATTTTGGGTGGATGTCAGACAGTAGTACAAGCAATGTTGGCATTCCGAATTTGTAGCTTATATATTTAAAGCTAGTGTATGCAATTTTGAAGAAACCAGCGAGAATAAGATGGATGTTGAAAGCATCCAACAGAGAAAGTCCCAATCCCTCCATTTAGGCCTCCCTCCAAAGCCACACCTCCAAATCACATCAAGGCACACTGTCTGTAGGATGAGTCCATGAGAAAGAGAGAGAGCATGGGGGAGAGGAGCACATCAATTCATTCTCACCATAAACCATCTTTTATCTCATTCAGAGTACTTCCTGTTCTCCTCCTGTGGAGTACGTACTACTGAGACTTTTTACATAAATATTGAATACATTTTTTAGAACAAAAAATATTTAAAAAATGTATAAGAATTTGCTATAGACATACACTCTTGCACATTCTGAGTTAACCAACTGTTTCACTTGCACTGTTTAACAATAGACCAGTCATGGTGTAAGAAAGTACAAGACATATTACATTACATGATTACATTAGCCACAAATGTGCTTCTTTTAAAAAAATAAAGAAAACCATCACAATTTAATTAATTAGTTTATTTCATTAATTTATTTCTCAAAAATCATATATTTTACAAGATGAACATCAACACTACTGTGTGCATATAGACTATTACATTCTTGTGTGAGTAGTTTGCAAGCTTTAGCAACATGTCTATCTAGCCCTGTGGAACCCCAGGCCTTGCAACCCTCATGCATTTTGTATAGGAACTCAAGATATCAATATTGCAGTATGCTAGAATGCTAGAATCTTCCAAAAAGTGCAGTCTTCTTTTTTCCCCAATAAAACTGAGCCAAACATTTGATTTTAGAATGATTGACAACTCCATAGGTGTTTTGAAGCTGTCTATAATAATTGTCTGTAATGATAGTCAAATATAGTGCAGAACTACACTTTCCAATAGCCCCAGCATATCACATGTTTTATAGCTTTCTTGCTTGAAATTAAAACTATATTCTGTGGTGCCTATATTTTGAAATGAGTTGTTAGAAGGAGGAGAGAAAATAAATGGCATCCCCTTTAGGAGAGATAACCATAGGAGATAATGGATCAGAAATTCTTAAAAAAACATACCAAGCCAATCAGGGCAAATTATGTCATCACAGAGGTGGTTCCCAGTGGGTACAGCCAGAGGAATGTGCCATGTTAAATGGAATGCCCCTATTGACACCCTGGAATCCCCACCTCATCTCACATTAATAATATTCTGCCTCGAATCTATGTTAGACTATGATAACATTAAATAGGTATACAGTAAACCTCTGTTAACTATATTTCTTATGAATATTAAGGGAAAAGGACATTTTCAGCTAAAATAAAAAAGCATGGAAAAAGTTTAAACAAACCTACAACAAAGGGTAAAATATAATATGCCCCATATAAACTCACAAAACCTAATGCAAACAAAGACCAACTAAATGTAACTTCCATACCGCACAAGGGTACTAAATCATGTATAAAAAACAGGTTGTTGGGGGGAAAAAAGTATGTGTACGACAGGTAAACCTCTTGCTGGCAGACATATTCAATTTTATCCTGTCGTAAAGCTTTTGAGTTACTGTAAATCTATCAAAATATACACTCAGTTTAGCTCAGGTGCTGTATTCTACATGGAAGATCATTTCTTGGTTGTCAGAATCTTGGCATGCTGGTTTCACACATCACTCTGTGATGAGATTTTGAGACAGGGCAGCTCCTTTAGTGCTGTCACTTTCCTTTTTACTATTTTCTCATGAAAATGAGCAAAAACTGTTGATAAGCTCAGGTGTAAATGTGCACCCAGGTTGATTTCAGGTTGCCAGTCAATGTAGCAGAAGAAAAGAAATCAGCACTTTAGTGTCAGCCTCCATGTCCATCATTGAGGATATTGCAGTAGAGCACATTCCTTCACAACCAGCTGAAGGAACACAAATCCACCCATCAAACCATATACTGATTTATTAATTTATTTAAATGTCACCTTTGTGCTCAAGTTTTACACATAGCCTTAAATTACTTTTACCTCCTATAATCCTGTTTGAACCACTGAGCATTAAGGGTTGCTGCTGCATTGCAAGAACGGAAAGCTGTGCCCTATGGGACTGTGCTTAGAACTTGGTATCAGTGTCAGTGTCAGTGTCAGTGCATTTACACTAATTACAAACCCCAAATACCCCAAGAGTTTCATGCAACAGCTTTGACAGCTGAGACACAGAAAGATTCTGTGTCCAAAGTTCCTAAGTAATCATTTACATTATGACACATTAGTTTTAGCATCTGAGGGATTATGGTTTTTTTATACGCATATCCAATTTGTGTCTATGTACTACATTTGTCTGTACATTCTTGCAATTAACAATTGAATCTATTTATTAACTGCTTCAGTTCATGTTTACATCAAACTTTAGAATGGGAAGAAAATGTTATATTACTGACTTTGGCTGTGCCATAGATGTTGGTGTCAGATAGGTTGCTATCTGCTTGATCTCCTGGAATTGTCATATGCAGTCTGTAAAGTGTATATAAAGTGGGGTGAAAAAACAAAAACATCCTGGAAACAAACATTCCTTGTTGTCGTGAGATGAGATTGGGCAAACTGGTTTGGGCTGACAGTAAGGCTCTGGTATTTCAAATAAATACTCTTTACAACTGCGCTGAGCTGAAAAGCATCTCAGAATGCGGAAGAGCAGAAGACCACATTTATTTAGTTCCACTCCTTTCTTGCACTAATTTGCTGGGTCAAATTACTGTGTGTCCCCTATATGTAGATATTGAATAAGATATTCTTGATTTTGAAAATGATGATACACTACAGAAAACAATGCTTGTTTGTAATAGGTGCAAACCTCTGGACAAGCCTCTGCTCACCATAGCTCATGGCAATTAGACATTTTTAGACAATGTTAGACAGATCATAAAGAACTGTCATTACCAGTGGCAACTCAGGTGCCAAAATGGTTCCAATTCTTGACATTCACTGGAAAAAATAACACTTACAATATACATGAAAAAAAACACACATTTGGCTTGGATTTATGCTTAATCACACAACAAGGATTTGAGTTGTTAATTGGTGACTGTTGTTCACAGACAGTGAATGTTTCAGTAGTTCTTACACAGTCTTTTGCTCTGAGCTTGCTGCCAGGTACCGATGGCTCAGTTGAATTCCCCTCTAGACAGTTGCATCTGAAGGCAAAGCATGCTATGTTAATCTACCTACTTTACACTACAAAATACTTCATTAGATATGCAAATTCTTGGCATTATGATTCTAGTCATCAGCAGTGGGTAGTCTTACAACTCTGGCATCCCTGGTTCAGTTCTGAGCTCCTGGAATTCCCCTGTTTTGTCCTACCTCCCAAAGACATGTAGGTAGGTGGACTGGCTATGCTAAATTGCCCCTAGGTGTGAACAGTATGTGTGTGTGTGTGTGTGTGTGTGATGCCCCATGAAGATAAAGAGCTCAGTGAAGATGAATAATGCATCATTAATACCAAATTAATCTTAACGTCACTATGTAAAAAATTTAACATCAATCCCACTTAGTTTCTTTCATAGCAATATGTGTGTATATAGTTGTTGCCAGTGTATATCATGTTTACGTGTTTGTATGGTTGAAGTATATGAAGATGACTAGCCTCATTATGCAAATGTTCTGCTCCGGATTAATTTTTTTTTCCACATTTACTGGAGAAAGATGGCTCAAACGAGCCAGGAAGGTGGGTGGGCAGCTCAGCAGTAGTGATGGGCCTATAAATAATGTTATCAATTCCATCTCCAGTGGCTTGCTTAATTACTACAACCTTGTGAGCTTAATTATGCACAGATGTTACCAACTCTTAAAAAAAACTCTCAGAAACTTAGAATAATTTTGAAAGTCTTAAGGTAATGAGTTAAGTAAACCACCTGTCTGTAAAGTCCATTAAACCAAAGCTTATTATGTTGTAATAAAATGCTTTGAATGGTTATCAAAACATACATAATTACACACAATAATGGTTAATCTAAAACTTGTTAGTTATACATATGTTTCATTTAGTTTACATATGGTACATTTAGCTGATTACAAGTTCTAAATTGTAAGTATTCTCAGCACAGCCATCACATATAGTCTTTTTATATGAAACAACACATCAACTATGAACAATCAAGGCTGCTCTAATTAGATTTGAGTATCCACAGTGATTCCTGCTGACTCCATGGTTCTAACATCAATTAATTAAATGAACAGCAGCATTGTGTAATCACTTTTCATACCTACGCTATCATTATAAATAACATTCTTCTGCCCAAGATTTGTGTGGATAGACTATCTTGGTTTATTCTATATGGAAAATGCTATAATGTGGTAAGTAATTAAGGAGTAGGATATGTTCCAAATTTGAATGTTTAAACACTGCATTTATTGTGTGGCTTCAACCACCATTTTGTTTGTATAACATAGCATGCACTTACTCATAAAATGCATAAAATGATATGATGGGAATAATATGATATTTCATAATAAAGCATGATGGAATGTGTTGATATAAAGAAAATTATCAGCAATGGGTTGGCATTTACTGCAGCATCCAGAAACTGATTCTATTCCAGTTATAGCACATCCAAGTGTTCTTATTCCACAATGATTTGCCAATAATCATTTATTAATGAACAGTGCATACGTTTTAATCCTTTTATAGTTACATTTATTGCTAACGTATGCATGTGATTAGTTGGTAGCAAACTAGTTCCTGATAAAACTCACATTATAGTAGCTATAAACAGTAAGTCATCAGTCTTTTTAAAATGTATGCTACATGTTGTACAGAAAGCAGAAAGTGCAAACGCCCTTCCTGACGATTCTCCCTGGCAGAAACCTTCTGACAGTTACAAAGTGCCGAGACTCTGACTGTTTCCATAAATATTAAATAAACGTGTTCTTACAGAAAACTTCACAATGCCAAGAAATACACTTTGTAAAATTGTATTTATTTTTTCTCTTATAATAAATTTAGCATATTTTTTATAATAAATAATGATTATTAGTCATAGATAAGACCCTATGAATGAGTTGTTACTATAAAAAATGATGACACATTAGAATAAGTGCATTAATATAAAGCTGTGACTGAATTTCAGCCAGAAAATACTGTAAATGAAGGCCTTCTGACGAGGAGATTTGAGAATTCAACATAACTGTGACAAAAGACTATAATGTGTTAAAATTGCTGTGCTTTTATTTCATCATCCTTCTTATGAAATAGCTAAGAATGGGTCTGCATTTTATTTTTTTTTACCAAAATCATTGCCATTTGTAAAATCCTGTATGTGCAACAATGAATGATTTACCAAGGATTTCTCTAATCTGAAACATCTGAAGCTAGTCAGAATATTTATTAAACAACATGTAGACATTGGATAGAAAACATATTTAAATATGATGTCCATATCAGCACTGTAACAAAAAATACCACTATACATCATGCAGACCTTTTTTTTGAGATCCTTCAGAGTTTTCTTCATAGGGAACTGTTGTAAGTACCTTCGAGTCTCTGCAGGAGGGCTGTGAGTATGTGCTTGTGTGTCTGTGTCTTGGAGGGGGGCGTCATATTTCTTGTGGGTAATATGGCTGATTGTTCAATCACGTCACACGCTTCACTTAGGGAGGACGGAGAGGCAATCATGTGCATCTGGAGGCAGAAAGATCGATTGGGCAGTGTTTTCTCTCCAGTGAGCTCCTACCTGAGCTATGTCCACCTGACATGTTGGCAGATGTACACTCTGTTCATAGCAGATGTGGTCTCAAAATGGAATCTTGATTTCATATGCATGACCTTCACTTAGTAAGCTTAGGCTAGTGCTCATGGTCATGGTTTAGAAACAAGCACAAAGGTCAAAAATGTTTACAGTACACGATCATCCTACTGAATATTTAGCCTTCACAGTAGATGCAAAACAAAAATGTTCCCCCTGCATTACAAGATAATGTTTACAACTGACTAACTGAAAAACTGACTGACTATGACTGGAAAAAATGTGATGAAAGATATTAGTTTTGTGCAGAACAGACCTTACAGATCTCAATCCTTTCCAGTTAATCCCAGACAGGCAAAATACAATTTACTGACTCAGAAGGGTACATAGGAAAATCAGTAACCAGCAATGAGATAGCTTTATCAAACCTTTTTGTAAATCCATATTATGTTGTGGACTAGGAGTGTTTTGTGCTGCTTCAGAATTCTCATTTAATATGCATCACAAGGCCTCTGGTTCATACGAAAGGCAAAAATAAACAACAACAACAACTGCAAAACAAAACACAGCTTCTGTTTGTATGTCCTCCACCCTAATCTAATGATTATGGCCATCTCATTGGAGTAGAGCCAAGAGGCATTTACATAACAGAAAGACAAGAAAATGCTCAAAATGTCCAAGCTATATTCTTGTAACTTATACAGCTATCTGACAAAGAAAAATGACCAGTGCTTCGCTGGAGTGGCAGCACTTGACTCAACAACTTTGATTCCCTCCATCCCTTGCAGAATTCACTTTCATAGCGGGTGTACTAGTGCATAAAGGCTTCCCTAGTGGAGACATGACAGCCACAAAAACCAAAAAAATCCATCTTCCAATGCAATTTAGCACACTGGGAGCAGGGAAGATGGGAAAATTATACAGGACTTCAGCCTGCACTTTCACAGGTAGCTGTGGAGACCCTGTAGACACATTTGAAATAATGGCAGGTTGCAGGAAGAGAAGTCAAAGTTGGTCAGTGTAAAATTAAATTCCAAACCACCCTGAACCCTTTTTTTTTGTCCAGGCTGACTGAAAAACAATCATTTCTAAAATCTCTATCCAAAATTAACGCCATTCGCTAAATCAATGCTTGTATAGAAATACTTAACAATACCAGGGCAGGAGAAACACTGAATACAGTAAAATCAAACATGATAGCTTCCAGATTTTTGTGAAAATTAAGAAAATAATATCAATGTGCTCTGACAGGAAGACAGTTATATGAATGGTAACAATCTTCACCTTCCTCCAGAGTGGTGAGTCTCAGGCTTTTAGCGCTCAGGCCTACAATTATAAAGCACATGTCTGTGATTCTCAAGAATTTGGCTACAACAGATATGATGATTCAGCACAAAAGTCAAGGTGATCCATCATCATTTGATTCATATATTCTCTTATAGCAGCTTTCTTCAGTGGTTTCATTTGAGCCATTTGACTTCATCTGAACTATCGTTCTTCAGCTGTCAAGAACACTTTTTTTCTAAGAATGCTAACCTATATACAATCAGTTCAATTCAGGTAGTGCTTCAGGGCTGCAAGGAAGTTAAATGTCTTCTGTGAAGTGTAAGAATTTCTCATGGCATTTTAGTGATTGTTAGACATTAGGCAGAGGGTAATTTACTGTGAGGTCTTATCTGGACACTAATATCTTGAACAAAACTATGGATGATGGTAATATTTTTTTTTTACTTTTCTGTTTGTCTAATAACTTCATTAACTTCCTTTCAACAAATGCTAAACAGCAATTTTTGTGCTAAACAACTTTGGAGGTTGCCAGTATTGCCAGAAATATATTCTTTTATCTTTCTTTTTTTTCTTGTCTTTCTAAACAATACAACCAGATGCTGTATGTTTTTTGTTGTTAGTGGTTTAGTACATTTTAGTGAAAAACGAAGCATCAGGGTTGTTATGCTGAACAAAAAAAGTATATACTGTATATATAAAATCATGCAGATGCAGGTCAAGAGCTTTGGGTAATGTTAATATCAACCATCAGAATGGGGCATAAAATGCGATCTCAGGGACTTTGACCACGGCATGGCTGTTGGTGCAACAATCTCCAGAGTTTTCTCAGAATGGTGGGGAAAAAACATCAAGTGACAGTTTTGTCGGTAGTTGATTAGAAAGGTCAGAGGAAAATGGCCAGATTGATTCAAACCAATAGAAAGGAAACTCAAATAGTACATTAACTCAAATGATCATCTTTATAAGTGTTGAAAAACATCTCACAATGCACAAAACATCAAACCTAACTAAGGTTCTCAATAAATGTAGTGGAGTAAAATGTACAATAGTTACTCTGTAATGTAATGGACTAGAAGTATAAATTTGTATGAAATGCAAATATTCAAATACAAGTACCTTAGAATTGTACTTAAATACAGAAATTTAGTAAATAGTTGCTTTCCACCACTAGTAAAGATAGAGTAAGATGGTGTGGAACCAAATTTCACAAATATTTCTTCCACCTTGAAACCTTAACCTGTAAACCTAGGTGAGCTATATTAGGCAGCAAGTGAACAGTCAGATCTCAAAGTTGATGTGTTAGAAGCAGGCAAGTGTAGGATCTGAGTGACTTTGACAAGGGTAAAATTGTGGTGGATACACAACTGGGTTGGAGCATCTCCAGAATGGCAGGCCTTGTGGGGTCTTCCTAGGTATGTTGTAATTAGTACCTACCAAAATTGGTCCAAGGAAGGACAACAGGTGAGTCATGGGCACCCAAGATTTTTTGATGCACCTGGGTCAGCAAAAGCTAGCCTGTAAAGTCTAATCCCACAGAAGAGCTACTGTAGCACACATTGCTGAAAAAGTTAATGTTGGCTATGATAGAAGGTGTCAGCATGGTGTATATGGGGCTGTGAAACAGTAGACTGAACAGAGTGCTGATTCTGACCCCATCCCCTACTGAAAACATCTACAATAGACATGTGAGCATCAGAACTGGACCGTGGAGCAGTAGAACAAGGTGGCCTGGACTGATGAATCACATGTTCTTTTACATCATATGGCAGAGAATGTGTTCTGTGGATGTTAGTTTGACATGCACCTACCTAAACATTGTTGCAGACCAAGTACAACACTTTGCAATGGTATTCTCTAATGGCAGTGGCCTCTTTCACCAGGATAATCTGCCCTGCCACACTGCAAAAAATTGTGCAGGAATGGTTTGAAGAACCTGACAAAGAGTTCAAGTTTAAATTCCCCAGATTGAGCATCTGTGGGATGTGCTGGACAAACAAGACTGATCCATGAAGGCCCCAACTCACAAGTTACAGGACTTAAAGGATCTGTTGCTAATCTTCTAGTGCCGGATACCACAGCACAACTTCTGAGTTGGTGTGGAGTCCATGTCTTGACAGTTCAGAGCTGTTTATGTAGCACAAGGGGACCTGCACAATATTAGGCAGGTGGTTTTAATGTTATGGCTGATATAGAATTGTGTTTATATACTGAATAGATACTAAATATATTTGAAAAGTAGACCTTTCTAGTTTGGAGGAATTTCTTACAGAGAGCGTCACACCTGGCACACTAATATGTCTGTTTTACCTGTTTGGAAAAATCTCTGATACAAATTCCATGCAAATAGCATCACACCTGGCACACTAATATGTCTGTTTTACCTGTTTGGAAAAATCTCTGATACAAATTCCATGCAAATAGGAATTATATGCTGTTATCTTAGCAATCTAGCTAGTTTTATGATGATTAAAACCCAAATGACAGATACAGGCATTTGTACAGGGTGGGTCATTTATATGGATACACCTAAATAAAATGGCACATTAGTATATGGGAGGGGGGAAACTTATCAAGATGGGTGTTGACCATGGTGGCCATTTTGAAGTCGGACATTTTGGATCCAACTTTATTTTTTCCAATGGGAAG
>JAOVYV010000035.1:15844007-15854292 GCA_025674545.1 Hassar affinis | reverse complement strand
GCCAGTTGAATGGCCACCAAGGTCTCCTGATCTGACCCCCTTAGACTTTTATCTTTGGGGTCATCTGAAGGCAATTGCCTATGCTGTGAGGATATGGGATGACAATCCAACACAATGGGCAGTCATAAACTTGTAAATAACTCATGAAAGAATAAAGTTACGTTAAAACCAAACACACCATTGTTTTTCTTGTGAATTCTCAATAAGTTTGATGTGTTGCATGACCCTCTTCCCATTGGAAAAAAATTAACAAAATAAACAAAATGGCTGACTTCAAAATGGCCGCCATGGTCAACACCCATCTTAAAAAGTTTTCCCCCCTCCCATATACTAATGTGCCACAAAAAGGAAGTTGATATCACTAACCATTTTATTTATCTGTATCCATATAAATGGCCCACCTTGTAGTTTGTTAACTGAAGTGATCTGTAGTGTCCTAAAGACAAAATATGAACTGATATTTCCACACAGACACAGGCCTTAGTGCCATGGTTTGCAACTCTGAGACTCTGCCTTCTAGCCAGGACATCTATGATAATCTACTCTAGAGCCAACTCATTAAAGCTTATCCTAAACACGATGTCCCTGAACAGTGACAACTCACTTTATTACAGTTTGTGCCTTTGTAGTGTTCTTGCAGCCAGAAACTGCACATTGTCTTACAATAAGTCAGTATCAAGTTCTTCCTAAGCATTGAAGCAAACAATCTTTTAAAGCAATTAAATCTTAAAAAGAGCAATATGTGATTGCTGTGCAATCCACAGTAAAGGCCAGAATGCTTTCTAGCATTGGTTTTCATTTGTTATCCCTTTTCTGCGCAATTCTGCAAGAATGAAACTGCCTGTAGAGTACTTCATTGCATGTGTTTGTATTGATGTCTGTCCCTGTGTGGAGAGGGTTGGTGTTTAAAAACCATATGTGTGAAATACACCTGTAATGTGGGAAATGTTCTCATGTCGCTTTGAGAAATGGACAACCAAGCTGTCAAAATTTGAAAAGTCAGATGTGTACCTGAAAGCGATGTGCTAATCTCTAGGTTTGAACCTGACATACTTGGCCACATGAAACAGAGAATCAGAAATGATTAATGTTAGGCATCAGACAGGATGCGAAAATGTGAATGCACCTTTTTTTTCCCTCAGCATAAGGTAAACTAAAACATTAACAGACTCACAACTAGATGACAGTCATGCCCATGATAGTTTAAGGATAACAATAAATCCACAGATTAACAGTTATTTATCCTAGACCCCATTTATACCCTGCATTAAAATGTGATGACTAGCTGGATATAAATGACTGGAAAGTAATTGAAGCAATCTCACCCCTGCTTTTACACCTAATATTTATGTCTCGTAATTGCCTGTATTCTGTGCCCATTGTGATCTCCTCTCTTTTCACCCATGCAATATGCAAATAAGTTAGCTAGGTAGCATGTGGGAAGTCAGCCAACTGTCAACATGACAGGAGCAGGATTGCCAAAGATTACTTTGTTGTACTGACTGCCCTTATGTTTTACAATGCTGATGAAGTGTCTGTTAGAAAGCAGCATTTGCTTCAAACAATTGCTTCCAGCAGTTACAATAGGAAAAGTGTCATCTTTTTTAAATAATAATACTTATTAGTATTTTGGAATGATTCAAAATGTGTGTTCTGTGGGTGTATACCTTCTCTCAGAAAGCTCCGAATGAAAAGCTGAAGAAATAAATGTGTTCAAATTAAATTAAGACAAATCTCCAGTTTATTTGTTTGCTTTGATTTGTGCAATGCAACAAAAACACCTGCAAATTAATTATGATTATACATTTTAACTTTTGTTCATGTTTTATGAATCTGTGTGTGTGCGATTGCTTTAAGACTCCATGGGGAGCCCAGCTTCCTAAAAAATCACTAAAATGCATCAATGTTTACCGAAGTGTTTATACTGTACTATTCAACAATCTTGGTGGAATGCAAAATTTTTTGTGAACACTAAATAAACATGACTGATATCTCAAACTTAAACAGATCTGTGCCAGCTGTAATAGTAGTGGTGTAATTTCAAAATAATGAAAAAAATGTAAGTATAAAATATAAGTAAGTTTTTGTTGGTTATTTAAATTAATTTCTGAAATTTGGTCCTTATACTGTAATACAGTATACAGACCTTATACAATCTGAGTAGCTAGCTGCAATGTTCTCCTTAGCTTTGTTTTGGCAGAAAATGGCAGACACTGTCCACTCTAACCTTGGCAAAACATGTCTTCATAGAGCTTGCTTTGTGCATAGGAGCATTGTCCTGCTGCAACAAGTTTGGACCTCTTTAGTTCCCATGCCTTTTAAGATGGTTACATTTTAAAGTAAGATATCTACCCTCTGATACTATTCTTTTTTTTAGGCTGCCTTTACTTCCATGGCTTATAATGCATGGCTTACCCCATAATACAAAAACCCAAGTATTTCACCAAAATATGCATAACTTTGTGTTGCTTCTGTTACCCTACTGTACTACAATGCATGAAAGCAGTTGAGTGTTCTTCACATCTTTCCTCTATACACAGTCACAGTCGCTGCATTTACGAGTTCACATCATCTCGTCTGGTGAGTGTTTCTGTAAACTAGCCAAGTGCTTGGTGAAATGTGCATGCTTTTAAAAAGTGCACTACAGGAATGTTGCCAAATTGCAACATGGATTAAGTAGCAATCAAGTTCTGGCAGCACACTGTCTTAATTAGGAGCCTTTTGTTAAAAAAAAAGACAACATGAATTACCACTGCCCCTAATTGCAAGTTACAAATACTTCTGTGCAGCTCCTCCTTTGTAATAATATATCCTGAATCCCTAAAATCTGGTTATATCAAACAAAAGAATTCAGTGAACTGATGAAACTGCTAATTTACATAAGCATCTCTGTGATGATGTCAAGGACATGTTCCAGTCTCTAAAGCAAAATATTTTCTTTCACAGAGGCAGAATTTTGGGCTTAATTTACTGTTCATCCCCATAATAAAAGCAATCTTTTATACCCAAGACTATGCATCTTATTTTTGCACAAACCGTGCATCTTTAGAATGTAATGATTGCGTAGTGATTGCATTGTTAGGTTGTACACAACACAATGCCATTTTCCTCATATGTGGCCAATTTAGGCAAACATTGAATAGACTGAGACCCAGAGAGGCAGTTATGTTCTGTTTCCCTAACAGTGTCACATAAAGCATCCAATGTCTAAAACTGCTCTAAGAATGGAGACTGATAAAGTTGCCGTAACAGATTTCTTGAGAATTCTGATAACATTTCAGGCATAGGATAGGTTTCACCTGTGTTCACAGCATGCCACCAAGTATAGTTACAAGAAATGCATAAGCACAAAAATTAGTTGTGCTTTATTTATGCTTTTATTTGTAGACATAACTTCTTTTAGCTATACTGCTACTGCCGTAACCAGAAATTTTATGTGATATAAAAAAGAAGTGTTTGAGGGGAAGGACGTGAATCATTTTTGGGGATGAGTTTGTGTGAGGCACAGAAAGAGATAAATAGCATGTTAGCAAAACAGTATTAAAAGAGTGACTACTACCTTATTAACGTGCAGTTCACAAGTGGATTCCAGTGCTTATCCCATCTTGTTTTGTTCTTCATCCCACCAACTGGCAAAAATAACTAACTCATGTTCCCCTTTGTCGGCAAGGGGGTGCTACAATTGCAAATACAAGTATAGCCATAAATGGTGGTAGAGGGCCTCAGTGACATATGGGGGTGCCACAGAGTCCCTCAACCACACTCGGAGCCAAGTTTCTGTCCCTGTGTAACGGTGGCCAGGACTGATGTTCATGCTAAAGTGTTTATGATTAGATGTCAGAGAGAAATTTGGTTATCACTGATCACTGTTGCTTTTTTATATGGTAAGCATTTTAGAATGTCCTACATAAGTCGAGATCTTGAGAAAAGGAACATGGTTAACTTATACCCTTATGCCATACTTTTCTGTATACTGATTAAATCTACACCCTTGCATGGCCTTGTGAGGAGTAATGGGAAAAAAGTTGTTTTCTTGAGCTCTTGAATGGTCCCTTTTCATAGAGTTCAATGACATTTTTCCACTTTAGTTTAGCAAGGTAAACTAAGGGTAAACAAAGTGGCACTACAGTGGAGTTCACTACCTGCTTACATAGGTGTTTCAGATAGGACGTTTCATGAACAGGGACACAATTTAATACCAAAGTATATTAAGTTACCTTATATTTACAAACAGTTCAGTATGTAGCTTATGTTAGAGAAATATGGAGAGGAATTTGCCAAAATGAAAAGCAAAGTGCCAAAATGTGAAATGCATTGCACCCAATGTATTGCTTCCATAGTGACTTGCAGAATATGTGCCAAACTGAAATGCAAACCCACCATTACACTGTTTTTCACATCGCTTGCCATCTTTACTGAAAAACAATATATAAGGATTTGCATTTTCAAAATGGCATGCTGTATTTGTATCACAATTGAATATAATAAACCTCAAAATGTAATCAAGGCATAACTATATTCCTTTCCATTGTGGGGTATTTCAAACATAAATGCCTCACTGAAATGCAATGCACGGGAGTGCCTTTAAACACTGACATGGAAAACATGCCAAAATGAACAAGTGAATATGCCAACTGCATTGTATTCCTCTGTGTGGTGCTGTGAATGAGCCAAAACAATGCACAGGATCCAATGCACATGAGATGTGCTTGTAGTGAGTGAAAGAGTGGCTTTCTTAGTATACTGCTGAGTGGGACAGGAATTTAAGTGTCCTGCTAGCAGTTGGTTTGCTGGATCCTGGATCTGTTCCAGAATGCTTTTTGACATTTTGGGAAAGTCTTCACCACTGACCGTGAGGACCTGGCCCATGTTCTCTAAATGCCACTCAACTTTAAAAAGCACGTAGCCATCTGTAAATGCACCATCCTTTATAGAATTAATGTTTATTTCCTCTTGTACTCCCTCACAAAAAGACATTTTCTCTGGATTAAGGTACAGCTATGAGTGATTTCCTCAGACTAGTTTCTTAGCCACTCCATTGGTAGAGGACTCCAATTGGACAGTGATTACATTACATTGTGGCATGAATACTGCATTGCTACTTGATGAAATACAATCATTTGCATTGCGTTTTGTTTTGGCACGTTTACAGCACCACACAGAGGAATACAACGCAGTTGGCATGTTCATTTGTTCATTCAGATCATTTTGGCATGTTTACCGCATACCAATGTTTAAATGCAATCTCATGTATTGGATTTCAAGCGAAGCTTTTATGTGAAGTGGAAAGCAGTACAGTTAAGACTTAATTACTTTTACATTTCAAGGTGTATTATATTCAGTTGTAACAGGAATTCAGAATGTCATTGAAAATGCAAATCCTTGTGTATTGTTTTTTTCTGTAAAGAGGTCAAGCGATGTGAAAACAATGTAACAGTGGTTTTGCTTTTCATTTTGGCATGTATTCTGCATGTCACTATGGAGAAGCAATACATTGTGTGCATTGCATTTCATTTTTTGGCACTGTGGTGAATTTCCATAAGGAACCAGAGGCTAACATTACAAATGCTTTTAGTGATGTGTCATCGACAACAAGCTGGCTCTATGATCTCTGTGAGCTGGCTCCTTTATGTGAACGATGGGAGCCAGTTCCCGTCTGAAATTTCTTTTTTTTTTTGTTCTTAATTAACACAAGACAGAATATTATGATAATTTTTTCACCACACTGCTCAGCCATGGGCAGTCCATGCACTAACTGAATGTTGTACTGATATGCATGCTGTGTGACCACTCACATGTGCTGACAGTCAAGGATCATAGATTATTATTTCTAATAAATTCCTAAGTTTTATTTAAAGTACTAATTTGATTATTTTAACATTCCACATAAAAAAAACAAACATTCAATATACATGTGTAATTATGTAATTGGGTTTGATGTTTTACATTAATAGTTTTATACCAAACAAAATGTAATATAATTATATTTAGTATAAATGTATTGAATAATTTAGGTGTTATTCACTTAATGGTAAAAAAGTGTGAATTTCTAAGATTAAAATTATAAATGCATTGAAAAGAATTTAGCAAATTGTTGAGAAAAACTTGCAAATGTACAAGAAAAATGTCATATATTTACAAGGAAAAGCTGCAAATGTATGTGGAAAAACATTTGCAAATTTGCAAGGACATAAACACGGGAAATAGGAGCCATAGCTCCCATTGCACTTGATTAAATATTCAAAATAAACAAGATGCAAGAACTTTATTCATCATGATATTTGATGTGAACATTAACCCTTCAGACTTGCATTTGTGTGATTTTTGTACACTATTCTACTGCCACATACAGTTCCTTTCAAAAGTATTGGCATGGAAAGGTTTTTGTTTGTTGTTTTTGCTATTTGAGTTTGACAGCAAAAGATGAATATGATATAGTAGTTGAGAATTTCAGCTTTCATGATATTTAAATCTAGATGAGATAAACAACTTGGAACATGGCACCAGCTAGCCACCAATGTCATTCATTCATTCATTCATTTTCTTGGCCGCTTATTCCTTTCAGGGTCACGGGAGAGCCGGTGCCTAGCCGGCAGCATAGGGTGCAAGGTGCCACCAATGTCAATAGACATTTTTTCTGGTTGACTGTACTCATCTTTATTTAACAGACAAAAGGACAAAGAAAGTATTTTCAGTGTTTTCGGTCAAGAACTTAATCTTGTTTGTTAAATATAAGCAAATTTATAAATTGATGCCTGCAACACAGTCAAAAAAATTTGGGACAGAGGAAAAATAAGACAAGTAATACAATTAAAACTGTTCTGGTTCCATAATTAGTAGGGATTATGGGTCATGGTTCACCACTTTGTGCCAAAATTCATGAGAGAATTGTCAGTCAGATCAAATACAATGTTTCCCAGTGCAAGATTGCAAAAAAATAAGCCTTACCCCATCTACAGTGCATAATTTTATGAAAAGTTTCAGGGAGACCTTGGTGTGCAAAGGCCAAGGGTAGAAATTGCTGCTGAATGTGTGTAACCATCGAGCCCTTAGGCGCTGTTGTTTGAGAAACCAACATGCTACCGTGATGGACATGGAAAGGTGTTCTCTGGTCAGACGAGTCCACGTTTCAGCTTGTTTTGGGAAAAAAGGACATTCTATGCGCCTAAGATGAAAAAACCATCCATACTGTTACTGAAAATTGCAAAAACTAGGATCTGTAATAGCACTGGGGTGCATCAGTTCCCACAGCATGGGTGATCTGCATATCCATGAAGATACCTTTGATGCGGAGGCTTATATTGGATTTTTGGAGAGACGTATGCTGCCATCAAGATGGTGTGTTTTCCCAGGACAATGAAAGGCCTCATTCTGCATGAGTTACAACAGTGTAGCTTCGTAGACTTAAAGTGTATGTGCTTGACTGGCCTGCCTAAGTCCAGATCTGTCTCCTATTGAAAATGTATGGGGAAAATCAGACAACAGCAACCCTACTGTTGGGTAGTACAACATGTACAGTGTGTTGCAAGTATCAATTTCTAAATGTTTTTATATTTAACAAATATATTTTTTTTAAGTCTTTGTCTTTTTGTCTGACACGCAAACCACAATTAAATTAACCTAATTAGGCACATCCATTAATCTTTTTTTTATTCTTTAGATAATTACTACTATCTAAAAGTGTTGTCACTCAAGGCCAGCCAGAAATTATCATTGTTTCAAAAGCTTATTTATTTTTAAAGGCAATAACAAAACATAAATTTAAAATAGCATTAAAGGATAACCAAAGTAACAGACAGAAGTATAAATATTACAATGGGCAATATAATGTTTATATTACTGACAAAATTTCTGTCTTCATACTGGGCTATTGCAAAAATCTCTTTTTAACATATGGTGGCAGTCTTATTTCCTATGGCTATGACATTTGACCAAGAAGGATTTCAACAAATGTTCACAAACCCTTATTTGAGCCAGCTATCAGACTTAAACTTTCCATGTGCCTATACATCACCCTTCATTCTGAGAGTTAAAATTACCTAAACTTGTTCAAAATTTCCCAATGCAATGTTTCCCAACGTTTACCTTGAGTAAAATATAACTAATAAACTCAGTGAGGACTCTAAACAAGGAATATCCTCATTTCATAAGATCAGAGCCTGTAATATGTTCGGGAAATGTTCTAGTAAGACAAAAATACATGGTAAGGTTAAGTATAATTTTGTATAATACTGTTTTCCCAATTTTTCAATTATGTTAACTTATTAACATACTACCACCTCCTCCTTACCTTGTTAGAGTAGCCACATTTGTTTACAAAGCTGTCTGGAAAGCACACAAATTTTCATATGAGTTTGACAAAATATACATAACTTTCTCATAATTAAAATGCATGCATACATAATTACATTAACTGAATCATATGTTAAAAATATATAATCTACTACATTAGCGATTACCTCTTTTACATTACATTAGCATTTACCCAGTTACCTATATGGTCATGCCACAGGTATTACTGGGACACATTTCCTTGAATATGAAAACTCAACAGTCCTTCATGTAAATAAAGTTTAATTGAACAGTCCTTCATGTCTCACTGTAGTGATAATCAGCTGGCCTAGCTGGAACAGTGTTTATTTTGGGCCTCAGGCATAACACAGGCATCTGGGGTTTCGTCTCTGGTCTGGCTTCAAAAAAATGTCAAATTATTTTGTTAAAAATGAACAAATTTAGAAATTGATTGCTGCAACACAGTCAACAAAGTTGGGAGAGGTGATTATGAGGTGTTATGTGAGTAATACTGCAAGGTTACACAATAAGCAGTTTAACTGGTAACAGGTGAGGTCATCAAGATTGAGTATAAAAGGAGTATCCATGAAGACTTAAACTTTGCAAGCAAGGATGGGTTGTGGTTCATCACTTTGTGCCTACTTTCTTGAAAGAATAGTCAGTCAGTTCAAATACAATGTTTCTCAGTGAACCTGTGAACATCTACAATTTATAATATCAGGAAAAGGTTCAGGGAGTCAGAGGAAATCTTGGTGCATGAAGGCCAAAGGTGGAAACCGCTGCTGAATGTGTAAACATCAAGCCCTCAGGCGGTATTATTTGAGAAACTGTCACACTGCCATGATGGACATAGCCACATGGGCTCGGGAGTATATTGGAAAATCATTGTCATTTTAGACAGTCCACTGCTGCATCAAGAAATGCAACCTGAAACTGCATTATGCAAAGAGAAGCTATATATGAATTTTTCACTGACATGCCGGCAGGTTCTCCGGGTCAGACAAGTCCACATTTCAGCTTGTTTTTGGATGTGCCAAAAATTAAAAACACCATCCAGTTGCAATCCAAGATCCAAGTGCACAAACCAGTGTGATGGCATCTGTGATGGCATGAGGGTGCATCAGTGCCCACGGCATGGGTAATCTGCATACATATGTGAAAGTACCATTGATGCAGAGGCTTATATTGGTATTTTGGAGAAACATATGCTGCCATCAAGACAGTGTCTTTTCCAAGAAACTCCATGTCTCTTAGCAGGACAATGCCAGGCCTCATTCTACAACAGCATGGCTTGACTGGCCTGCCTGCAGTCCAGATCTGTCTCCTTTTGAAAATGTATCATCATGAACAGGATAATCAGACAACAATGAGCATAGCAGTTTAAGTCTTGTATAAAGAAAGAATGGGCAAAAATTCTACTCGTAAAACTGCAGCAATTAGTATCATCAATTCCCAAATGATTAAAAAGTATAATTAAAAAAGTGATTTGACCCAGTGATAAACATGCCTCTGTCCCAACTTTTTTTGGAGTGTGTTGCATCAATTTCTAAAATTGTTTACATTTAACAAATAGAATTAAGTTCATCATTAAAACCAAAGAAAAAGTTTTCTTTGTTCTTTTGTCTGTTAGATAAAGCTTCAAGTGAATTACCAAATTACACATTTCAGTTTTTATTGCATTTTAAGTAGGAGAAACTTACTTAGCAACTGGTGTCTAATGCTCTTTACACATTCTTCAACTTTAATAAGCTTGTGAATGTTAACTGACAACATACAGCAATATGTCACTGAAGCTCATTTATGAATACAGGGGTTAGACAATGACACCAATTGCACTAACAATTTTTTTTTTAACTCTGGTATGTCACCCATAATGTTGTGTGCATTGCAATATTTTGAGCAAAACTGTGCTCTGCCCTACCCTGCTAATTGAACCTTCACACTCTGCTCTTAACTGGTGCAATGTGCAATTAATGAAGATTGGCCACCAGGC
>JAOVYV010000035.1:15799255-15809465 GCA_025674545.1 Hassar affinis | reverse complement strand
ATATATATATATTTATATTTATATAGATAGATAGATAGATAGATAGATAGATAGATAGATAGATAGATGGCTTGGTCACAGCACACTGTCTCCAGTAGATGAGCCACTGCTTGTTCTTTATCTGTTTATTATTACATTCCTTTGTGTATTTGTGTCTTGCTCCTATGCTTCCTTTGTTTTGAGCTATCATATATTAGATCAATTCATTATAAAGACCAAGAAGCATCACTGTCATTAAAGAGCAGCATCCAGGGAGTAACTCCAGAGAGTACTTCCAGGGTGGAACCACTTAAGAAGCGGTCTAAATAGCTAAATGCAAATTATCTGTGTTGTCCTTTACAGATTATGCTCCATATGAAATGAAATCATTTTCAGTCTTTTCTTGTGCATTATTTCTTCACAGAGAGAGAGAGAGAGAGAGAGAGAGAGCACAGCTGACAGCATCCTAGCTATCATACAGATAGCAACTACAGAATACAGATGGAGCCATGCTGTCCTAAACTTGGGTGCTGAATATTCTTTTCTGAGCTACATTTCCCTCATTTAGTGTGATGAGCATTCAGCCAAACAATAATTATTCACTGTCTCTCTCTCTCTCTAGCTCTCCATTTGAGTATCATGTGCAATATGTTTTTTTTTTTCTCTTGTGCAGTCAGCTCTGCAGAAAGTTAACTAGGCAGTAACTACACTGTAACTCGAACACTTTGTACATTAATATGCATACTGTCAGATCAGGAGTTGAATGTTAAATGTTAAAAAGTTAAATGTACTTAATTGCACATTGCTGTCTAAAGTTTAAACATGCCTAGTTAAAACAGTTTTACTAATAGCCATCTGCCAAATTGTGACACCATATTTATAGTCAGTTTATTAAAGGCCATATATCATATGACATATGATATACAGAGTGGGATCAAAAAGTCTGAGACCACTAGTAAAATTACTTCTATTTTGCTTTCTTTTCTACATTATTACAACAGTTTCCATTACAACTTATATTACTGAGAACAACTTGAGTGAAAAGTAATTTTTTTTTTAAATATTAACATGGATTTCTTAGGATTTGGTATGTCCCCTTTTTGATATAATGACTCCTACCATGGACTACACGCTGGCCTGGACTCCACAAGTTTGTCTAAAACCCTATTATTATTTTATATCAATTTAAACCATTTTAAATCAAATCCATCAGATTGTTGTCTAAACACATGCTTCAATAGAAGAGATTATGTATAAAGAAAATCTTCTGTTAAATAAATAAATAAATAAAATCCCAGCCAGATTTTTAATGTGGGCTCAGAATTATATGCCAAATTCAAATGTGTGATTTAACAAACTCAAACATGTTAAATAAACAGTGAGAAGGCATATTTATATAAGTAAACAACAAAATCCTCAGTGTTTTATTAATGCCAAGTGTTTGTATAGCATATTAGTCTAGATTAGTCCGGCGGATTGTGCTATGTACTAATCAGTGTTAAGTCTTATTTACCCATTAGAGTTCATGTCACATAATCTCCCCGCATACACACCCCTATATTACACAGTTCTGTAACCATGGTTTATAAGTCTTCTTGCATTTCCAAGGTGAGATATTTGCGGGACACTTAGATCTTATAAGCCCCAGTTATCTCATAAAAATTAATATAGGAAACAAAAATCTTGTGAGTAGTTGTAAAATCAGTGACCTATTTGGTTACTTAATGAGTTTCTGGAGGAGAGAAAGATGAGTTTGAATATCTTATGCTCCATCTATTAACACTCTGCTTTTACTGCCCTGATTCAGCCTTTTTGTAATGTGGACAAAAGTTACACCAGTGTCTAAATCAATCCCAGAAACATGCAAACAAAACCAGAAAAAAATTATAAATAATTAAATAGTAGTTAATTGTTATGATGCTCCTCAGGCAACCGAGTGTACATTAGCACCATTTGTACACTGTGACTTGTGTTTTGGAAAGCAAATCCTTAACAAATGAACAAAACATCCTGGCTTTTTTCTGGTGCCAAAGCTGATTCTATAATTGACTTGAGTGTCTTAGATGTGAATAGCAATGGCTTTCTATTCCACTAAGGTTTGTTTGCTAATTGATCACACATATAACTGCACCTATAAAACAAACACAAGCTTGAAAATAATCCTGCTTTTCTAGCTACCGGTAGGGTATTTACTATCCCAAACAACTCATATGCATGAGCTAAATAAGCCAAGTACAAAAATCTGCTATGTACAAAATGTGTGGTAATGCTATAAAGGCATCAGGATTAGAATGAGTGAAACTAAATGTGAGTTGTTGAGGGAGGTTATTGTTATTGAAATATAATAACATCCAGGAGAGAAATGAGTTCCACTCAAGGTGCTGCAACTGATATGGTATAAAGGATAATCTGTAATATATGTAATTGTTGTTTTAACTGGTACAAAGGCAATTTATTAAACATCACTTATTATTTATTGTATTAACATCAATTATTATTTACACATTTTGTATTGCTATACTTGTGAGGACTTTCCATTGACATAATTATTACTACAGCTACTTCATGCTTGAAGTATGAAGTACTTCATGCTTGCATGAAAAGGCAAAAAGCTACAACAACAACAGCAAACCCTTTTTTTGTCAACAACAAAAAAAACTATTTCCGTATAAGGACCAGCAATAAGGACACACACACACACACACATACACATACACACACACAGACACACACACACACACACCTTTGTACTGCTGTACTCGTGGGGATGTTCCATTGACATCAATATTACTGCAGCTAATTAATGCTAGCCTTAACCTCAGAAATGAAAAGGCAACTTTTTGACTATTTTATTTAATATTTTTTGTTTCATTTTTTGTTAAAAACTACAACAAAAACACGTTCCTTTTGGGGACCAGCAAACTGTCCCAAAATGTCAAAAATAGGTCCAAGGTCCACACACACACTCACACATCAGGTGATGGAATTATTATTTGTTCACTAATTTGATTGAAAGATACTAAATGGTCACACCTCATGACCTACAACAGCTAAAGATGTAAATGTTGTGCTGGTGATTGGTTAGACTAATAAAGTAAATAGGAGTGACAAAGTGGAAGATTCTGATATTACATTATAATATGAAAGATGAAAGGGCAGCAGTAGCACAATGGTTAAGATGTTGGGCTACTGTTAAGAAGGTCATGAGTTTAAATCTCCTTGAGCAAGGCCCTTATCCCTCAACTGCTCAGTTGTATAAACAAGATAAATGTAAGTCACTCTGGATAAAGGTGGCTACCAAATGCCATAAATATAATGTAAATGATGAAGCTTTATCTTGTTCCTGAAAGGTAAGACATTTGTTTGTTCTCTAATTTGTCTGATAGCTTGTACAGAAAGTGTTTACAATTGCTCATATTTGTAGATTTACATATGACCAACCATTCAGCATACAGCAGTAAGTGTTGTTGCTGGCAACAGGTTAACAAATGACCGGCAGGAGTCACAGCCAATCAGGAGAGAGGGAAGGGGGTAAATAAAGCAAAAGGAAGAGCTTGTATGAAAAGGAATAAAGCAACAGCTAAGTAAATAACTTTAGTAATCAGACAGTATGCTATCAAAACAGGTCAAGTGCTCTGAATGAAGTACACACCTACATGCCTACACTTTGAGCTAAGTGAGTTAATTGTTAATGCCAGTATCCGCATTGTATGATTAGATCCACCTTTAATATAGGCATTATATATGCAGCTCCTTCCTTGTAAATCTGTAATCATTAATATCTGGTGTCATGCCTCATTGGCTACTTTAGAACCTGTGTGGTTTATTTATCCTCCTTAACTACACCACCTCTTCAAACTCACCACAAAGTGAAAGCTCTGGAGAGAGAGTATCTGTGAAGCACTGCCTCGCTTATTCTGAGCCACTGTACAGTGTTGGCATTGTTCTGCCTTTCATACCTGTGAATATTTCATCAGCTTTCAGTGACTGGGAGCCAATGTATATAATTTCTGTCTCTATGATATCTATAAATAATATATATAATTCCCTTCTTGCTATCGATTCAGAGAGGTAAAAATAATGCATAGGACAAAATGAGACTCTGTGGACTATTGAAATAGAAAATGCATTAAGTGTGATATTATATGTATTGCATTATAGGAAAATGGACACAGTTATATTGTTTTTTTTATACGATAATGTGTAGATAATCATGCTATTGTAAGAAACTTGCCGAAGTGGTTTTAGAGGGTGTATGTGTACGTTTATTATAGAATTTGAAACAATCCAGGTAGTCAATATATGAAAGATTGATTAAATAACTTTGAGTAATATGGTTAATCAACAGCTTGATAGCACAGGGTAGGCGTGATATGTATTCCAAGTGCTATGGAAAACCAAGGAACCTACATATTGCAGGAGGCAGCGAACCAAACTGGGAACAAGTTCGGGTAATTAAACAAAACCTACTAGTATTCAGATGACAGGAATGGTGGAAACTAAAGAGTCAGTGCAGGGAATGGCCATCTTGACTGGCTGCCAGGGATTCTGAGATGTGTAGTTTGGAGCTGTAAAGTTCAAGTTTGGCAGTTACAGGGATGTGTTACAGGAATGGCTATACTGCAAAAGCAAGTGAAGATTTTATTCCCAAATATTCCCAAATGCATTTAATAATTTTGATTATAAGAAATCAAATATATCATATATCTTGTATAAAAATGTTTCAGCATTATATCTATTGGTATAACTCATAGCTTCTTTCTATAATATATAATAGAATAGAATAAAAAAAGTTTAGAAATTTAAAAAAGAAGTTAAAAAACAGATCTGCTAAAATAACAAAATTATATCAAGTTTGAAAATAATAGTAAAGAAATATGTTTTTAATAAGCATGTATATTTATTATCATTCACATGGTATGATAACTCTTTGGCATGAGGTAATTTGGAAGGTAACGCTATGGCGTAAGGTAACCAGGGTCAGCTTGGTAACGTCAGGCCTTATAGAGGTTTGACAGTAAGGGGTTACCCCTGAGCTAAAAAAATAAAGAGAGAAAGAAAGAATCAACGAAAACATTAAACTCGGCGGGTTCACCCACCGCTTCCTCCTTTTAGAGCTCCCTTGTCCCCTCTTGGAGGAGATTGCTATATTTTGCAAGCACTACATTTATAATCCTTTTGAGTCATCGTTAAATCGCGGCTCTTACTTTTGAGTTTTCCCCCGCTTATGCTAAAGTGTGTGCGTTTAGCTCAATGGTAATGCACACCTAGTACAAAGATAGTAAGCTAGTAACAAATATATAACATAATATAATGACATAACATAACATAATATAAAAAACATATATAGAAACATAACATAGTATAATAAATGGAGATACTCTGATGAACTATTACAAACAAACAAGAATCATGCTTGTTGAAAACACAACATTGCAAGTGAGACATATACTGTGTGTCTGGTGTACTGGGAAATCCTTGGCATTGGGAAATTTTGACATTTTCTACTATAAAAAGGGAGAAAATTGCATTTAAAAAATTGCATTCATTTCCATTTTCAATAAAGGACTCCATGCCTATCTATTTTTTTAACCTAATCTATACAGAAAAAAATATTACTGCCAAATTTTAAAGAATTGTGCATTTTCAACATGAAATGAGTCCTCGCTTTGATTATCAGTATCATTTACATCAGTCTGTCTCATCACCTGAAGTCACCCGTGACATTTAAATACAAGTCTCGTTGTCTCTTTGCTTGACTGATCTCTTTTCACTCTTACATTGGTGGTGAAATTATTGCCAATTAAGTCAGTTCCATTCTGTTGACTAAATTTCTTGATATTGGTGTCTTTTTATTAGGTTATTAAAAAATATATTAAAATTTTTTGTTGTTTTGATGAAGATAATGATGATGTGATGGCACAGGAGCAGTTCAGACAATTTGAGAGTCGGTATCTGATTATTGTTTAGAATTGTTTAGCCTTTTGTCAGTTTCACTATGGCATTTAAATAACCAACAAATTGTGAGAAAAGATTGAATGCATTTACTACTGCAATTGCTGAACTGATGTTTGAAGGAAGACAGTCACAGCAAGGTTGTACAGTAACTTTAATCAAATCATGTTGTTTTCATTAAATATATTTTATCTTATATTCTGATAAATATTTTTTTATCATTTTGGTCTGTTTTCCAATATTTTGTCATTGTGATGTGATTTTTTTCCCAGACTAACACATATATAATTGTAATATTGCATTGCAGTGTTCATTTTGACAACAATTTCAAATCTTGTTTTATTGTTAGCAATTTACTGAAGTTTTTAGTCATGTTAAAGTCACATTTTAGTCTTTTGTTGTTTTGTCTGTGGAAATTTAGTCACAATTTAGTCATTGGTTCAGCCATAATTTTCTCAGACAGTTTCATGATACTTTAATGGATTTTGCTCTGTGTCTTTTCCTTGCTGAAAGAGGTGTGTGGACCAGAAAGGCAAGCTAGCTTGCAATTTTGTTCTGTACAAACATTAAGTTTAGTCCTCTGGTTAACCCCATGTATATATGCACACTTCCACAAAGTACACACACCATCCTACACAACTGCCAAGATGGCAGTGGCTGATGTCACCTGTAACTAGCTTATGAAAACTGAGTGAGGAAGTTAGCACTACTGTGAGGTGAGTGTCACTGCTTCCAGAGTTAAGAGCAGTCACTATGACACACAATGTTACATTTGCCTAAAATTATCGAATCAGCCACTAGAGAGAATCAATATTTACCTTGGCATACACTGCAGGATGGTATGTCTCCATGTTTTTTCTGCCCATCTTGAATCCATAAGGCACTCCATCCTCATTGGAAATGATCATCATTCTTTTGGTTTGAATATATGAGAAATGTGTCCATGGATCATCTTTCTTCTTACTTTCCACCTGATAAGCCACTGGTGAATATGAGGTGCTCATCATTTGAGATGCTAGCTGGTTTTGTTCCTCTTTAAAAAAGATAGCTAGATTTATTAGTAGGCTCTGACAAGGTAGTATCCAAAGAGAAAATGCTTGGAGACAGTTAGAATTAATACTTGCACTTACAGATTTATGCATGTATACGATTGGATTAAAAGGAAAACAATCAATGCTTTGAGATAGCTACTGTCATCTAGGCTGTCTGCCAGTACAGAGCAAGCTATTTTGTCTCATCTTTATTCATCAGGGCATAATGAACAGAGATTTAACCATATTTTTTGTTGCCCCATATTTTTCATTAATGTTGTCATTACAATTTAGTCATAAAATTAAACATTGTCAAAGAATACTTATTGGCAAAACTTTCGCCGGCAAATTTAAAACTGTTGTATTGTATGGATATGATACCATCAATTCCAGTATTGTTTGGTCCCTAATATAAAATATTATATCTTACGTCTACATATATATGTATACACCATGACAAGTACTACTGGTTTTCATAATTAATTCACTGATGCATTTTATGTTTAAAGAATAAAGATTTAATTAGACTGACCACAGCATGCATGGCTCTACATATCCCTTGTGTTTGCTTCACAGGCTTTTTAAATAAAATATCTTAAAGCACAACTGCTGCCAACATTTCAAAATATACAGGCAATAAAAAAGAACACTGCATGCTAATGTTTTCAGAACATGAGTTGACTCTAATGGCAATGTCTTAGCATATCATTTTGCCATCTCCTCTCAGGTCATGATTTTTGAATCCAGCCTCAAAAAATACCATTTCCTCTAAATGCCTCTTTCAGACGATCAAGACTATAAATAGAATATTATTTACTAGATTGGCAGTGTTAAACTTAATGTCACAAAACTCCTCAGCTTTAATGAATGGCTGTGCTCAAGCAAATGCAAAAGTGAACCTCTGCATGCTGTTATGTCTCCGCACAAATGACATGTGAAAGCCAAACAATGATATTCCTTTCACCCTGAATAACACAGTCGTTATGCTAGAATTATGGGCTTCAGAGTGTATTTGCATGTTCTTTCGGAGTGTGGAAGCGTCTCCACAACCTAAGCTCTTAGAGAGCTTTTAATTTATTGATTTCTTTGTTCTTTTCTCCACTGCAGCCACCCTTGTATTTGCATTAGACAAAGCCAGGTCTGCTTTAGCAAAAAGCAAAACTCTGCAGGAGAGCATGTTCATTTCTGAGAGCAATGTCTTTCAGCATGGTGAAACCCAACTGACAATGCAAATTTTAGATTTATGCACCTTATTTTCTGATAAGTTGATAAGTGTTGTAAATCTTTCTGGAATGACCATCAGGAGGAAGATGACCAGAAACCAGGAAACTGTGAGCCAGGCTATGATCAAAGATTATAGATTTTATTATGCGCACAGAGTTTAACAACAACCTGGGACCTGAAGGTCTTTCATTCATTCATAGACCAAATAATGCCTCATGACTACCAGCTTTTATTCTATGTGAAGGCTTAGAAACTCTAAACCATAATTGCATCCAAGGCTACAAAAATAAGGAAGAGACACAGACAGATACAGCAGGCTTCGTCCACCAAGGCCATCAGTATGTGTACATAACTGAATAGAATGCATGTACATAATAGAGAGGAGATATGGCATATGTGACACGTTAGCACATCACACAAAACACAATAAAATAACAAAACTAAATATCATAAAAAAGACTCAATTAATTACTATTAATTACTTAAATATTATAAACATATACTACTTAGGGTTTATGAACCTTATTTTGTCAACATGCAGTTAGATGACAATGTATTATAATATCTCAATGATATGGCTTTTCTAAAAAGAGTATTTTTTTTTTCACACATCAAGTGGGCCTGTATACATGATTACTCAACCACTATCTAAGCCATTTTATTATTTATTCAGTTTCAGTTTGTAATGGTCGTCACGTCTCCGTTTGTCACAAGCTTGCTGGGATTCTGATGATTGCTTAGGTAAGGCCCCATGGCATCAACTGAAAGTCTGTTATCTGCATGCTACATTCAGTGCAATTGACAGGGATGCAATCAGAGACATGCTCAAGGTGATTGCTTCTGCTTTTTACAAATATCCACTTTTTTAAGAGGGGGGAAAGGGTAGAACTTGTATTCATGAGAGTGTATAAACATTAAGTAAAGACAAACTGGACATTTTGGTTCAGACCATGTACAGGAAGACTACACAGCATACTGTCCAAATGTACAGACTCTGACCTTGATCTAGCATCAGCAAGAACAGCATTTATGTATAAATCATACTTGATGCTATTTCTTGTCCCTATTCTGTATTTCTTTTCATTTCTCCATTTGTAATTTGCAATAAGTAGCAATGCCATAATGCAATTATACTTCTTATTTGTTTGCAGTTACTGGAGCTATGCTTTCAGTCCTGCCAGTTGATAACTGTGTGTTGCCTAGATGTGTTTCACCACTAATATACTTATATATATACTTTATGGCTTAGTGAATCTTTTCAGGTTGTCCAGCAGCATTGTGGGTAATGTAGCAAACAGCTAGCCAAAGTGGAAGTAAAAATATGCTATATGTTAATTATAAAGATTAACATGCAAGTTGTTCTTGATTATTTGTCTTGCATATCACTATTTTAGAGGTTTTAGGTCACTAATTTGGTGGGTTTATGTTGCTAATTTACAAGGTACTGTATGTCTCAGCTCCAATTTAGCACTGTCCATCACGACTCATTTATTTTGCTATTTTTAAAAATAATTATTGGAGACAGATTTCACTGTCCTCAGTGCCATACAAATGCATAACAGACAAGTATGGGTCAGTATGCAATTAAAAACTGTATGCTCTGAAATTCTTATTATTCAATTAATAATAAAACAAACAAACATGTTTTTTAACGAAGATTGATGTGCAGTACGTAATTTCTTGCAAACTTATAATCAAGAAGCATTGAGTGCTATTATTCATTATAATACCATGTGATGTTCTGCACAACCTTTAGAACTAATAATAGCCACTATTTACTTAGCAGCAGTCATATTTATTATAATTTGTTTTCCACAGAGCTGTTGAATTCTCAAATCTGGAGGTGTAGAGGAGTGAATGTTGTACAACAGCATGGCTCTGACAGTAAATCAGATGGCAACATAAGAGATACAGGGGTTGGACAATGAAACTGAAACACCTGTAATTTTAGACCACAATAATGTATTAGTATGGTGTAGGGCCTCCTTTTGCGGCCAATACAGCGTCAATTCGTCTTGGGA
>JAOVYV010000035.1:15647660-15663022 GCA_025674545.1 Hassar affinis | reverse complement strand
CTGGGGTATGAATGATTTCGGGCTTGACTGTATGTATATATATATATATATATATATATATATATATATATATAATTATCCATGATAATTTGTAAGTATGAGAGTAGATGTCTTTGATGTTGGTTGTTAATTATTCTTTTATGGTTATATGATTTGATAACTCATTTTAGGTTTATAGACATGAGCAATGTATGCATTCCCATGTAGCTATGCATGTAAAAAAGGCAATGCAATTATTACAATTATTCAGCAAAGAATTAATATTCAGGCAAGATGACAGAAAAAAACGCATGGTCTATAAGATTCATCTGAATCTATATGCTCAAATAATAATATAGATTCAGAAGAATCAATAAAGGTTTACTTTAATCTCACAACAGGAGCAAAACACATCGCCATGCATAGTCACAGCACTACCCTACATGCACTATGCTTCAAGCAGGGTAAACATGCTGGTGGCAACGCTCTCAGCTGGGAAGTCGGTGCTACAGAAACAGTGTGCTTTATAAAAAAAGTGGACACAACCAGCTGACCTCAGGCCTTTAAAACGTGTGCCACACATCTCTGTTCTCACTTTTCCCCCGTTTTTTCAGCATCTCCCTTACAGACTTGATGCCTCCAGCAGTAGTCTTTTCTCTGTCTTTTCTCACATTCTTTATGTTTTCCCAAGCATCCTTGCGCTCTCCGTAACCTCTCTGTCCAGCAGTGTAACTTAAATAGATCACAATCAGAAACCAACAACCGCCTCAGCCAATCTGAGGTTCCTTTTTGATGGACCCTTTTCACATTTCCGGAAGTAGACTTCTGAAGGTAATGCTGCCTCAGCTACAGCAACAATGCAATGAAAGAAAGCCAAATGGAATCAACCACCGTTTATAAGACGCATTATAGGAAAAAAACTGTGAACTGCAGTGGAACGAAACAGGTTGAAATATCACTACCAATATGGTTTAGGGGCAAATAAACTGCACCCACAGTGAACAAAGCTAAGCTGGCAGACTGTCAAGCCAACCTGCAGAGTTTACCTCAAGCTTGTATGGCTCTTCATCCTCTTCATCGATTGGTACCATCTAGCTTGTTGCTGACACAATAAGCAAATAAATACACTTCTCACTATTGGTGTAAACTCAGCCTTAATTTAACTAGAAATAAAGATGGATAACATTAGCAAAAGAATACTGAATCTGCTATTAAAGTGTAAACTGTGTTTTTTTTAATCACTGATACCCTTCTGTTGCAAACCTTTTCACCTATTTGCAATGTTACCATTTTGAAATGGTAATGGTAGAAATGAAATCTGGTAAGTAGGAAATACTGCATGCACAATATCAACTAATTACACTTCTACATAACCAATGCTGATGTTACTTAACGTTACCCTACCTTTAGTTTGGATTCAATTCTAATGCAAAGAATTTAGATAATTTATACAGCAATTGGCTGTAATTGGCTGGTAATGTACCAGTCATCTACATACTTCCAGTTCCTGTGAAAAAGGGTCTATTTACATAATATTAATATATTTCTCATAATTCTATTTAAATACTTCCCCTTCATTTTTCCTCTCAGTTATTATTTCCCAAAATGTGTTTCTGACTGAAAATGCTTCAAAGAGGCATTATATACTAACTCTCAGTCCCTGTGTCATCCTTCTTTGCATTGCATTCAGGAAGGAGGGAATGTGTTGACAGCTTTTAGTTTAATGTAGCCTGAACTCTAATCATAAATATTAGTGCTGGTTTGAAAGGCAAGGGAATTACGCTGAACACTTAAAGCTGGCTTCTCATGGTGATTACATGTACATCTCTTTCTTTTTTTCCTTTAGACTTTAATCCTTCTTTTGAGAAAATCTCTCTTTTTAAAAGCTCTGTCTTTTTTTTTTACTCTGTAATTTATGGTGGTCCAGCAGCATATTTAAAATAGAAGCGTATCTATGTTGGTTCTTTTTTCAACCGTCTTTCTGTGTGGTCTAAAGTGGAAGGACTGTCTTCAGTATACTACCTCAGCCTCTTTGTAGAAAGGTAAAAAGGTGAAATTGAAAGGCTTCATTTTAACTGTAGCACAAGGCGGTGTGGTGAGGAGGAGTTCAGCCTACATTTACAGTTTCTCTGACAGGCAAGATGGTTTCGGCTTTTCTACTTGAACGTGTTTGCCTTGTTTGCATTATACTGCTACTCTATATTGCGTTTGAGCATATGTTTTGGTCTCCTAAAACTGTCAGATACCATTAAGAGGAGGGAAGAAATGCAAAATTGTGCCAAATGATAGTCAATAAAATGATGTCTTGTAATGAATTCAAAGCTAATTCTGCATTAGGCAAGCAAATATGGAACGGAAATTAAAATCCTGTTTAGTTTTCCTTTTTCAATCACATAACCATATCTTGATTGCTTGCCATATTTTGGATATGATTAACTTAGAAAAAGAACACATTATGCAACTCATACAACGCACAATTTATGTAAGATATCAGGTTTACATAAGCCTTTATATGTGGCTCACATCCCTGGTTGTGTGTTTTATCAATATATTGTAACATCTTATGCACTTTCTAATAGGATCAAAGAAACTTATCCTCAAGGTTTGTTCCTGCTACCTGAAAACACATCTATTTAAATGTATATTTATATATAAGCAGGAATATCTGACAGTTTTATTATGTATGGAGGCAAAAGGTTGTGATTATTGTGTATAGAATTATGTAATACAAACTACATTATTTAAGAAACTAGACAGAAATTAATATTTATTAAAGTCAATAAGCGATGTATTCACACGCATATTGTTATTTCTCTCTTTTAGAGTGTGAGCGAGTTTGGGCTGGACATCATTGAAACTCCAGAGGGAGACAAGTGGCCCCAACTCATAGTGCAGCAAAATTTGGATCGAGAAACCAAGGACACTTTTGTGATGAAAATCAAAGTGGAAGATGGTGGCACACCTCCAAAGTCCAGCACAGCCATCCTCCAGGTTACTGTCTCAGATGTAAATGACAATCGGCCAGTGTTCAAGGACAGTGAGGTGGAGGTGAACGTGCCTGAGAATGCCCCCATGGGGACATCAGTCACGCAACTCCATGCCACTGATGCTGATCTTGGCTCCAATGCTCAGATCCACTTTTCGTTTAGCAATCAAATCTCTTCAGTATCCAGACGGCACTTTGGTATTGACAGTTCTACTGGATTGATTACGATCAAACAGCCATTGGACAGAGAATCTAACCCAGTCCACAAGCTCATAGTCCTAGCAAGTGATGGTAGCACTACACCTTCACGAGCTACCGTTACAGTAAATGTAACAGACATTAATGACAATGTTCCATCCATAGACACTCGGTATATAATAAACCTGGTTAATGGCACAGTATTGTTGTCTGAAAATGCCCCGCTAAACACAAAAATAGCTCTAATTACAGTGACTGACAGGGATGCTGACCTTAATGGTAAAGTGACATGTTACACGGATCATGACGTACCCTTTCGGTTGAAGCCTGTATTTAACGACCAGTTCTTGTTGGAAACTGCAGCCCCCTTAGATTACGAGACTACTCGAGAGTATGCAATTAAGATAGTAGCTTCAGATTCGGGGAAACCTTCTTTGAACACATCTGCAATGGTCCTCATTAAAATCAAGGATGAGAATGATAATACCCCAGTTTTCCCTCAGCCAGAGATTCAGCTGTCCATCCCTGAAAACAATGACCCCGGAACACAGCTGATAAAGATCAGTGCCACGGATGCAGACAGTGGTTCTAATGCCCTTATTATTTATACACTTGGCCCAGACGCACCTGATGGGTTTAACATAGATCCACGGTTGGGTATACTTTCTGTTAGCAAGAGACTGGATAGAGAAAAGCAAGAAACCTATTCATTTAAAGTCATTGCCAAGGATAATGGTTCTACTCCTCTGCAAAGCAATGTCACAGTGAAGCTAATTGTGCAAGACCAAAATGACAACAGTCCAGCATTCACCCATCCTGAGTATAATTTCTATGTGCCTGAGAACTTGCCTTTGTATGGCACAGTCGGCTTGATTACAGTCACAGACGCAGATGCTGGTGACAATTCAGTGGTTACCCTCTCGATTATAAATGGGAAGGACAATTTTATTATTGACCCCAAAACTGGTGTAATTAAGCCAAACATTACATTTGACAGGGAGCAACAAAGTTCCTATACCTTTGTAGTCAAAGCTGTGGATGGAGGATTAATTCAGACAACTTCATATGCCAAGGTCACCATAAACGTTGTTGATGTTAATGACAATCGGCCTGTGTTCGTCATCCCACCTTCCAACTACTCCTATGACCTAGTCCCTTTCACGACCAGCCCTGGCTCTGTGGTGACTCGAGTGTATGCCATTGACAATGACACTGGCATGAATGCAGAGTTGCAGTACAGCATTATTGGAGGGTCACCAAGAGGACTGTTTGCTATTGACAAAACTACAGGGAACATTACTTTGCAGGAGAAGATTGTTAATGCTGATCAAGGCCTTCACAGGTTGGTGGTAATGGTCAAAGACTTAGGACAGCCAGACCCCCTGCATGCAATTGCACTTGTTCACTTATTTGTGAACGATACTGTGTCCAATGCTACATTCATTCAGGAGCAAGTCCGCAAAAGCATGGAGACACCCTTGGACAAAAATGTTGGGGACAATGATGTAATCCCTCAGTCCAATGGCTATGTAATTGTTGTCATCGCTATAATTGCTGGGACTATGACTGTAATATTGGTGATTTTTGTGACTGCATTGGTACGTTGTAGACAAACTCCCAGGCACAAAGTTGTTCAGAAGGGCAAGCAAAGCGGTGAGTGGGTATCACCAAACCAGGAAGGCCGGCAGATCAAAAAGAAAAAGAAGAAAAAGAAGAGGTCCCCTAAGAGCTTGCTCTTGAATTTTGTCACTATTGAAGAATCCAAGTCTGAAGACCCTACCCATGAGCATATCAACGGCACCTTAGACCTCCCAGTTGAGCTTGAGGAGCAAACAATGGGAAAGTATAATTGGGCCACCACACCAACCACATTTAAGCCTGACAGCCCTGATTTAGCCAAGCATTACAAATCAGCTTCTCCCCAGCCTAGCTTTCAGATCAAACCAGAAACTCCAGTGGCTCCCAAGAAGCACCATATCATTCAGGAACTCCCCTTGGACAACACATTCGTAGTTGGCTGTGACTCTCTCTCCAAATGCTCCTCCAGCAGCTCCGACCCCTACAGTGTCTCAGAGTGCAACTGTCAAGGGAGCTTCAAGGCACCTGGGCAAATTCACACCCGACAGGTAATTCACAGCTTTCTTTTTAACTCACTTCACTACTCCTGTTTGTTCTCCTCATCTAACTGCCCTTCTGTTGAAATGATTCTGAGTGAAGGTTGGTAGGGGCATGGGCAGGGATTCAACCACACAAAATCTCAAACATGCATGAATGCCCATCAGCACTGAGTATTGAGAAAGCTGTTGGGGGGAAAAAGCTTACACCTAAGGAGAAGGCATCTGTTGTACTTTTGGCTGCTAGCTTCTATTAATCAAAAAATTCATTTTAGTTATAAGCAAAGGTGCTAAGCTATTCATGAGCTTGACGGAATTAGGAAAACTGTCACAGTTTAGGTTAAACAACAGGTTTAAGATTTTAGGAATGTTACATTTGATCACATTATTCGGTGAAAGTAAAATTGTGTTCTTTCAGTGAAGGGTAACAATTTTAAAGAGTGATTATTAGCTGTATAAAATTCCTTCAGCACTGAAATGACTGAATGTTTGATCATGATTGACATATCAAAATCAAGTCTGCTTGACAGCAAATCAAATCAAAGATTGAGATGCATTCCACAGGCACAGCTGAACAGCTGCACATGGTTGAAGCAATAGCTTTCACAATTAAAGCTGAACATTGTACATATATGGAAGGAAGTGTATTTTTTCCCACCACAATTTAAAATAATTTATTACAAATTTCCTCAGTGGGGAAGCTCCAGCATTAATGACAGACATGTCCATTTGAATACTGGTATGTTCTAGCTTATGAGACCTGATATGTGCCAAATGCAAAGTGGCTTATAAATAAACACAGACAAGGTAAATAAATGGAAATCTGGGATGGACCGAGAGGTGGCCTTGCAGCAATAGGCCCTGCTTTAGATAAATACTGAGCTGTGCAATTGTGGTTTAGAAAGATCAAGGTGAATGCAAAGCTTTCAAACTAAGAGACTTAAATAGAAGATTCACTAATTGGTTTCAGTGCAGTCCACTTTCTTTTGTCAAGTTTGTTTTTTAATGAGTTTTTATAGTATTGTATCTTTTCAAAGCCATCTTCTATAGCAATCTGTCCAACATTGTCAGGTCTCTATCAATCTTATTCCAGGAATCCAGGTACGTAAAAGTCTCTCAGAATAGTTTTTAAATTTTTTTATCCTCATTCTTTAAGGATTTTTATTGTACATGAATGTATTTGTCACCATGTTTGTTTCTGCCTTTTTTAATGGCTGTCTATAATGCAGAAAATCCTTCACTGGATATTCCTTGTGAATTTACTCCGATATACAGTATTACATGCATGGTGATTTAAGGTGACACCCACACACAGCTAATAGTCCTTTCTCGCCATCAGCATTTCTTTCAGAATGTGACTAAAAGCAATGCTCTGCCACAGTGCATTATATATAAGCCTACTCGCATGGTCAGAATACTAAATTACACATTTCTCTTTATAATTCACATTAGGTTTGTCAGGACGTTGCAGAACGTAGAGCGATTTTAAGTATTGTCAATGTCAGAATTAAATGAATTAGTGAAATATATTTTTTTTGTGATAAATAGGCAGAAATATATAGAACACGTTTAATTTCCTCATTAATACAGTTACACTTTCAAAGCTTGTGGTATGTTTCAAAGTAGACATTGAGTTTAATGATGCATTTCAAGAGGAACAAAATACAAGGTAGAATAGCACGATTCTTTCCAATTCATCCTATTGACTTAATTGATTCAGATTGACTTCAAAATTACACCAATTTCCTTGCTTGTGTTAACCTCTTTGTATTAGACAGTAATCTTTTCTTAACTGTCCTATAGGCAGTGTTTATAATATGATGTATGTATAGATGAGAATGTACAGTATAGCTGGAATCTATAAACCTCCTTCAGTACAGATGATAATGGACCTGAAAGCAGTTTGATGGTTATTATTCTGCCCACATTCTTGCCATACACTGTATCAATCTATATACATAGGCTCTGGTATATATCTCCGTCTTTTTATCATCTGCCAGGAGCTTAGACAGGATGCAAATGTAGATTAATTAAAAGATCAAGCAAACAATCCAGAGAGTGAAGCACACCCAGAGTGAAAGGCAGGTCGGCTTGTCAGTAATCGACACGTAGAGGACATTAAGCTAGAGCAAACTCGTAAACTATGCAGAAACGGATTGTCAATCAGAAGAGCCATCGCTGGCAGGAACAAGACTTTGCACTTAGCAGAATGTCTGTGATTTTAGGGGATTTGTGTGCCTGAGAAAAGATCTACCAGCTTAGTAATCATGGGTTATGTGATAAATCAGGTGATGGTGTCTATAGTTTACCCTCAGACTCAGACTTTTGTTGTTTCAAATTGAATCAATTATGAACCGTTTGGCTTACAAGAGTCCTTTAGCATGCAAATTAGGCTGCACAATATTTGATCTTATGGTATATTTTGATCTAGGTAATTACCAGTTAGCCAGCTAGATAGCTATAATAGTCAGTTGTGTTTATCATGGAGATAAAAAAGGGGGGAAAACAATAATTCGTAAATAAATCGGTTTATTTCAGGCACAATATTTCCAGATAAATGTCAACTGGATATTTAACCAGTTATGAGTGAGTGATAACTAAAGAGAAGTGCTTGTCAAAGTCAAAGCAACCATATGTCTTATAGTACTCTAAAAGTTCCATTTGCTAGACTCTAGACTCTAGACTTGCTATGCAGCATGAGCTTCTCTTTCCATTACTCTCGTCCTCATACTCATCTCATTCTCATCTCTTTTATCCTGCTCTCCTGGTTCAGAGCTCGATGAGTTTGAGGCCAATACCCCTGGTGATAGAGGAGCTTCAGTCAGAACACACTTTGGGTTGTGGGAGATCAAATAAATACCAAGCTACTTGACTGTTCTCAGACAGAGCTATGAATATGCAGTAGAATAAAATCCAATAAGATCTTGGTGTGACCTATATATTCAGGATGGAGGTGTTGCAGAGGTCAGATTATTTCCCATACTAACCTCTTCTGACTTGTCTTGGTAGAGAAGCTTTCATAGATTGTAACTATTTTCTAAAACAGTGTGCAATTTGTTGATTTATTGGAGTTCACACAACAGTGCGCGTTTACTTTTCTTTTTTTTTTAATCATGATGCATGGTTCATTCAGCATGCTATAAAATATAAGAGAAACTTGTGATTTAGCCACCAGATTATAAATAATTCAGAATTTCACTTAAAATTGGAATCTCAATGCGATTCAGTGGCGTGTTTCTTGATTTCCAAATATGTGTCTTTTTAATCTAATCATTATCTTTTCACTGACTGATATTTCAGCTCATCCACAATACACTAGGGTGCATCAATCTTTTGAAAAGCAAATATGTTGTGCTCTTCATTCCCTTGAGGTTTCTTGTGTCATTAAATATAGCTTCCGTACCTTTTCTGAGGAAGAGTATGATTCATGCTCTGGTGATGATATAATTTTGGTGGTTGGAAATGTATGCGGGAAACACGATATGCTGTATATATACACAGATCAGCCATAACATTAAAACCACCTGCCTAATATATTCTGGGTCCCCTTGTGCCACCAAAACAGCTCTGACCCTTCCAGGCATGGACTGCACAAGACCTTTGAAGGTGTGCTGTGCTATCTGCCACTAAGACAGTAACAGCAGATCCTTTAATTGTTGTAAGTTGTGAGGTGGGACCTTCATTGATCTGACTTGTTTGTCCATACCACAGTTGCTCAATTGGACTGAGATCTGGGGAGTTCAGAGGCCAAGTTAAAACCCTGAACACTTTTCCATGTTCCTCAAACCATTTAATTCTTGCAGTGTGGCAGGGTGCATCATCCTGCTATAAGAGACCACTGCTATTAGGGAATACCGATGCCACAAAGGGGTGTACCTAGTCTGCAAAAATGTTTAGTGATAAATGTCAAGGTATGCCAGGCCCAAAGGTTTCCTAGCAGAACACTGCCCAGAGTATCACACTGCCTCTGCCGGCTTGCCTTCTACCCATGATGCATCCTGGTGCCACCTTTTCCCCAGGTCAGGGAGGCACACACCCAGCTGTCCACACAATGTAAAAGAAAACTTAATTCACCAGACTCATGCTCATGTGCTTATTATAGGTGCTTTCAATGGTGTACAGGGGTCAGCATGGGTGACTAATCAGCCACATATGCAGCAAGTTGTGATGGACTGTGTGTTCTGACACCTTTCTGTCATAACCAGCATTAACTTTTTCAGCAATGTGTGCTACCGTAGCGCTTCTTAGCGGTTCAGACCGGATGGGCCAGCCTTCATACCCCACACGCCTCAAAGGCTGGTTGGGCGCCCATGACTCTGTCGCAGGTTATTTGATTGTATTTCCTTGGAGGTACTAACCACTGCATCCCAGGAGCAAGACTTGTCGTTTTTTGGAGTTGCTCTGATCCAGTCATCTAGACATCACAATTTGGCGATACTTACGGTTGCCCACTTTTCCTACTTACAACACATCAACTTCAAGAACCGACTGTTCACTTGCTGCATAATATATCCTACCCCTTTACAGGTGTTCGTGTAATGAGATAATCAACATTATTCAGGCTACAGGTCAGTGGTTTTAATGTTATGGCTGATTGGTATATACTAACTGGAACAATACTTGCTGGTGTTCGAATTCATCCATGCTGTTTCCTATACTCCTTGTCTAAATGAGATGTCAACTTCAGAGGAATACAGATCACGCAGTCATACTTTCCTTATGCTAGACATTATATTTAAAATCATAATCTACAACAAATATGGTAGGTGATAATACATTACACAAAAACCTTCAGCTGTCTGCACTACTTATGGTCTATTTACACTGTTTTGCACAAGGGCATTTAAACAAAGGGAAAAACATCTCTACTCCTCTGCTCTTTGCAGTAACACCTACAGAGTTAGAAGCAGAGTGGATTGGATGGGAGGTCATTATGAACGTATCCTGAATATCTTGGGAACAGTATGTATTCTAGTGGTGCATAATTTTCTGTACACTACTAATTTTTTTCTACCTTGCCGAGCATGAGGGTCATTGGACTGTTTCTTTCATTCTTTCTTTCCTTTGTTGAAAATCTTTCATACCCAAGCGGCTTTTTTCAAACTGAGAAAATGTATCTCTGAATTTTTCCCATTAATGAAATCAGTGAAGAGTCGCTCTGCAGCCTCCAGGTCCATATAACCCATTTTCAACAAGTAACTTGTGGATTTCGATCCTTCATAACACGACTTCGGTCTTGCCATACCACCTTCGGGTTTAATGCCACATGCTTGGCATCGGCGTTTTTTCAACATCTACTTGAAAAATTGTTGCCTTTTTTTAAGGTTTCATTATCTAAATGTCCTTGTGGATTAAAAAAAATATCAAGATCTACTTTCATTGTGATTTGCACCTAGAAGATTTTGTGAATCTTCTCCTCCCTCACAAATTAAAAAGTCATGCTGTCTAGTCAGCGTTACACATCAGAAATGTAATCTAACGTGACTGAAATTAGTATTCTGTAGTTGATACGGCCATTTGCTTCTTTACTTTTTTACCCATTAAGGTAATGAAGTCCCCGTAGACACTAAATGACAAGTAAGATCTTATTCTTGACTCTTAGCCATACATTTATGTGTGTGCGTTTTTTTTTTTTTTTTTTTTTTATCAAACTGTGCAATCTTTTCCAGGAACAAACCCAAAGCTCATCGCCATCCTTAAATCAGAACCTCTTGTCTTATTTTTTTTAGGAATCTAGACACCTCAAGGCTTCTTCTAATATTACCCCTCAGCATTCGATGTTCCCGCTGCTCTAATTTAGTGCAACGAAGCAAGCATGCAGCATCTGTGGTTCTCACTTACAGAAGCTTGTGATCTGAATAGGCTTTGTTAGAAAACCCAGATGGAAAAAAAATTTGAAAAAAAAAAATAACTGTGCAGTTTGCAGGTAAAGCAGGATATCAAACCTCACACTGACATGATGGTGATAATGAAACTCATTAGTAAATGAAATGTGTTTCACCTCCAGAACCAGTGTCACATGCAGAAGCTGGGTATTTACTTACCTTTGGTTAGATTACTGTTAACGACTACAGGACTTCTTTTTCTTTTTCTTTTTTTTTGGCAATGTTTGTCAAGAGTCAGGGTCAGCTGAAATGGAAATTTGCTGTACGTCCAGCTCAGACTTATCAGGAACATGTCCCAGAAAATTCCCAGAATGTTAATTAGTATCATTCTTACTGTTGCCTCAGTTTCCACAGTGGCTCTTTGATTCCACATGAGCACATTCTTTCTGTTTCAGCTTTCTGTTTCCAATCACTTTTTTTTTCCTGCTAGACCAGGCTCTCAGTCTCACTCGTTCATATTCGCTGCTGTGTCTGAATCAGGCGTCTCAGTTGAGCAAGCATTAATGTTAGACTTACAACTTCTAGTGCCTGCTGCTATATCAGTGGGGCTCTGACAATGTATTTCTGTTCATTTTTGATTAGCATATTTGACTAAAATATGCAATGACATGGACATGCTCTTTTACATGCTGTAAAAGGAAATACAACCATGTGATGTTTGCAGTCATTTGACACACATCTAAAAACAAGATGTGTGTGTCAACAACCAAACCGTACAATTCTATTTTTGCTAAAGGAATTAGTTCTCCATATATCGGCTGATGCCCCTGCATTCTCTTCCAACACAGCATGCCCATAACCTGCCTTGACCCGACAGAGGTATAATTGCATTTACTGTATCTGTCTCAGAAGCTTATTCATAAAAATCTATTGGAAGTCCTCCCTATCAAGTAGCTATCAAATTAGTTATCTGATCCTGGTTGCATTTGGAAAAGAGCATTGCTCTGTGTCTTCATCTCAGACTATTTTTCATTCATTCTCTTAGTGTGCTAGCCTGCCAAAACATGGCTATGTGATACTTTTTTCCCCTTTCTTTGCCATGTTTCTTTGCCCGTTTCTGAACAATAGATGCGACTGTGTGATTTCAGAGTCTGTTTGGCTCCTGTAGTGTATTTTCTTGACATGTTTGTAGTTCTTGCCTGGTCAGCTAATAAGCTTTCTTCACAGATTTTGGGCCTCATTAGCCGATTTCAAGATGACGAGATACCATTGGGTTAACTGTCTAGCAACTATGAGGCATTTTGTTTTAAATACCAAGCGCGGAAAATTGCTCAGTTAGAAAGACTGCTTGTATTTTGGCTCTTACACACATTCCAACCTCAAAAGCTGCGATAATCTTGAAGAAAATATTAATAATTATTCCTTTTGATTTGCACATCAGTATGCATGTGGACGCACCTGATATTTAATCCGCTAGTGAAGATTCATTCATTATCCACGCAGTGCTGTTGGTTGTAAAAATGTTATACATTCTACTGGCCTTATCATGGAGTGGGTTGCACTGGATCCAGAGAGTGAGGCAGAAATACACCCTGGATAGATGGCAGTCCATCACAGGGCACCACACACACACACACACACACACACACACACAGTTGCAGGTGGTTTAGAGCAGCCACGCTACAGTACCTACTGACATGTACGTGGAAGGTGTGAGAAAACTAGAAAGCCCAGAAGAAACCAGCATCATCACAGGGAGAACATGTAAAACATTACCTACATAGTAAGATGAGCTTAAGATTGAACCAGGGATCACGGAGGTGTGAGGCAGCAACGCTTCACACTGCACTATTGTTTTATTGGAAATCCAGCTAATTTTTTATCATTCTTCTAAACCTAATGAGTTTAAACATTCAACATGTACAATTTGCATGTCATTAATGTATGGTACTTTAAATTTCCTCACTTAAATGACAAAAACAACTAGACTACATGCAGTACATACAATCCTGCAGTCCTACACATGCTGGTGTATAATCATCTTCGGAAGCTGACTAAAACCTGTCTTATTTTGGAGTGGATTTTCCATTCTGTTTTTCTTTTTCTTTTTTCCATTCTTTTGGGACAACTTACAAGTCATACAAGTCAATTAGCATGCATGGATAAAGACTAGTACCTTCACCAATTACCTGCTCCTATCTGTCACCTGTGGCATTGGACCACTTTGGCAATTTTATATCCAGTTGCTTGACACCTAGAGCTCAGAATATAACCCAGGATACTATTGGCCATCAAATGTTGCAGTTCTATAACAGAGCATATTTTTTTAAGATGTGAGGCTTGCTTTTGTGGCTTGTGCTCACAATAATGACTTGCACCTGACACTCAGCTTGGAGAGGTGCATTTGAGACAAAGGAGAGGCAAGGAAATCATTTAGGGATCTGTGCCCACACATATTCCTTATCAAACTGCATGAAATCCATCTTGGGTCTGTTCTGCCTACACCATTCTGTAGTTGCCTGTAGACTAAAAATCTCCTTGTCACCAATGGGAGTGTCAACATTTCCACTAATGAGAGTAAGAGGCTATTTTGGATATGAGTCTTTGTATAGCAGTTTATGTGCTTCACCAGTCCATCTCAAGGCTGTCTTCTTTCTCAGAAGCAATTTTTTTCTGCTGTAAATACTGCAAGACACAACTCAGGCAGAACCATTTTTCAGACTGAAAGCAAATTATATGGGTGTAGCAAGCATTTTGATGGAAATCCACTTTCTGCTGAAAGAAGGAGAAAATATTCACCAAATTATGTGGAATGAGTGACATTCCCTAAGTGAACTGTTTCATGTTCTCTCAGAAAACCATGGTTCCATACAAAACAAGGCCTGCTCTCCATTAGGGAGATCTTGCCTGAAGGGAAGAGTTGATTTTTTGACATGAGCAGGGGAAAAAACATGACACCCTTTAAGCACAATATGTGTCATTTTGAGATTGCAATACCCTACACTTGAAGAGTTACTTCCAGCCATGAACTAATATACTGTTAAATGAAAATAAAAATGATAAATGAAAATGAAAATCACCTCATCAGACTTAGCCAAGCTTTATGTCATAATAAATAATTAAAAATAATAATAAAATATTATATAATAAATAAAATCGATAAATAAAATAAAGTAAAATAAAATATTGTAGCCACGTTTTAAGAACCTCATTAACCAACTATATGCAACTAATTAGCTATCTTGTGGGAGCGAAAAATAAAAACAAATTAATGGTTTTCCTGATGCCATCAAAGAATGACTGATGCTGTAGTGTGGTGGATGTAAAAAATAAATCTGGATTAATTGGATATATATAATTCCTGCATGCACTGATTAGTTTAGCTGATTGCTCTGTGCAGCATTCTTCAAGGTAAATCTGCAAAACTGACAGCTACATGAAAAAAAAGAAAAAGAAAAACAATAGTATATTTATTACATGCACCTTGAAGAATGCTTTCTCTCTCTTCATGTATGCATAAGAATGTATATGTCCAGAGAGAGAAAGAGAGAGAGAAAGAGAGAGAGAGAGATTTTTATATCACCTTGCACAGTACATGCTGCAGATCAGCTACCCAGATGCTATTGTAACTACAATTCTCCCTATATCTGTCTGTCTCTCTATATTACAGGAGACGGCACTGAAACCACCACTCTATGGCACACTCTGTGGCACAGGTACAACTCGCTCCCACAGGATAAAAATCAATCTCTAGCTGCTGTATCCTAAAGAGAGAGAGAGAGAAAGGGAGGGAGAGGAAGGCATTGACTGAAGAGGGGGAAAACAATCGCATAATGTACACGTTCTACAGCCTGAAACAGGACCTAGAGAGGAGAGGAGAGGAGAGGAGAGGAGAGGAGAGGACGGCCAGGCTATTTTCACTGAGACACATCTTGTTGCCTGCTTGAAGCTTGTCTGAATATCTGCTAGTGATTTTATAGGAGATTTGAGATGCTTTGCTAAATCACTTTGTGCTCACTTACTAGCCTCCTTAATGAAGGCACAAGACAACTCTGGTATAGTTTTCCCAGCCTGTTCACTCAAATGGCATGTACACTTTAAAACAATGTATAACCTTTAATGGTTCTTCAATTGCCCCCACCCTTCCAGCTTCAAATTTTCTCTGTTTTTTATTCCTGTAGCAATTCCTTTTCAGGGTCACGGGAGAGCCGGTGCCTAGCCGGCAGCATAGGGCGCAAGGCAGGAACAACCCTAGACAGG
>JAOVYV010000035.1:15630790-15647560 GCA_025674545.1 Hassar affinis | reverse complement strand
AACCGGAGTACCCGGAGTAAACCCACGCGGACACGGGGAGGACATGCAGACTCCACACAGAAAGGACCCAGACCACCTCGCCCAGGGACTGAACCCGGGACCTTCTTGCTGTGAGGCGACGGTGCTATCCACCGAGCCACTGTGTCGCCTCTATATATATAAAATAAACCATTAAACCTGTTTTCCTACAAGTGTGTGTAGTAACTGGGTGGGTCTTTAGTACACACTATTTTTTTCTTATTACCTAGAACTTTCAGGCATTCCCAATTTAGCCTGTACCAAGGACCAGGCGTTTTGGTACAATCTTTCATTCCTAAAAAGGCTCTTTGGATCATGAAGGTCTTAATTGCCTACTAAAAAGGTTCTGCTCCTACTTCTGTAAGATTTAGTTTTAAATACAGAGTGTGCAATATTTTACCAATTAATTCGCACAGCTAGATAGATTGAGTAGACATTGGCTAATGAACACACTTAACCTCGTTTATGAAATCCTGTAGCTGCAAGTAAATGTATATGATATATACGATGTTAATGATATAAAACCTTACTGCTGTATTATAGTCAATTCTGTACATGCACCTGGTTTTTAAACATCTCATAATCCATTATTGAAGCTTCATAAATTATTCTCCAAACGCTGTTGCTAAAGGTGAAAATAAATGGAATTGTTCATACATTGTTAATTAGTCATTTTCCAAAAATGAAATTGAATTATGTTAAGTCTATGTAATTATTATTTCATCGTTGTCCTGTAACGATGTGGAAACATTCTGTTGTAGGGGCTTAACTCTTTCCCCAGAGGGGCAACTGAAGAACTTTTAAGGGTTCTAAATTTTTTAAGAGTGTAAAATAGTTATGTACAGGATGTCTATTTCAATATGTGTTCATGTACTCGACGTAAATTCAGCACAGTCTTTGTTGTCTGGATATGTATTGATTTCTTTGACACAGTTTTATAAAATAGACAGTTCAGTGACACTAATGTTCTGGGTGCTGAGGTTTTTTTTTTAACTTCCCATTCAGGTTTTGCTCACAAAAGCGCTGACTGATCATTTCTAATGCTGCAGTCAGTCCATTTTCCACATGACCTCTATGACTATTCTGTACCTCTTCACTTTACTTTACCTGCCCAGTGTTCTTCACCTATTGATGCCATCTCTATACAAGTCAACAGTAAATGCATGACTATCACTGCAGTACTACTGAGGCATCGTTGAGGTATTACTGTGACACAGGGTTCGACAGCTGTGTCATTCATTCCTCATTTGCCAAATTTAAAAAAAATTATGAGAGTAGTAGAACACACTCAGATTTATATCTGTTGTCTGTCATAGTCAAAAACCCATGACAGTGTCAATAGAACCTGTGATATGTATTTATTTGCTATCATATAGAACTGCTCGGGCAGTCTATAATATGACTTGCTAGGCTTTAGGTTGAGTATTACTCGGAAATGTGTCATGCTATTCTGAATCGGACGTGCTATTTATTCTGCATAAGAAACAAAGACAGAAAACTGTTGATCCTTTATGAAAAAAAAACTATTCAAGCTTTACATAAAAAAGCAATAAAGTAAAACCAGGATCGTCTGTGAGCTGTGATTAGAATTATTTCTTTTTGTAACACTTAAAGTCTGTACTAGATTAGTACAACTTGTAATATGAGTTGATGTAAGGGCACCTTTATGCAGTATAGTAAGTCATTTCCCAAGACCTATAGATTACCTTGATATTAAGTAGAAAAGCTCTTGGGGAACAAAGTGTTGACCATTTTCCATGGCAGCGGTGTCTGATGTCCTAAAGATATTGAATATGTTTTTATGATGTAGAAAAACAGTATTCCTCATCAATAAAACACTGTAGCACTGTGTAACAAATTGGTAGATGTACCTGGTATGAAATCTTAAAGGAGAAAAAACATACATATCAGGAGCTTGTATTTGTGTGAGGGAGATGGACATTATCACTTGTCAAATGTAAAGTACAATATGCACCTTACATTTTTTCTTTGTATTCTAATTTGCCAATGTGTAAACTGTATATAAATGTTTTGTTAATGTATGTTTGGGCTTCTGGATTTTATTAAAGTTTTTTGCATCATATTACTTTTGCATTTCCACAAATCATTTGACTTTCAGCTTTACATTTAATGACCATGTGCTTACACTCAGGCATAAATTTGCACTACTTTATTTAGATTTTCATACCAGCACATTATAATAGCAACCTGGTTTATATTAAATTCAGTGAAATATCTTTCTTTTTTAGAATTCCTGGTTTCCCAAGTTTTTGGAAACTTTGGATTGTCAGTACATGGTATACGGTATACCGTGCAATTTTTTTTTTCATAAACAATACACTGTACCAATAACTGGTTCTGGAATCTATGCAAAATGCATAGCATTGCCACCTATGCACATCATTGGTTGCATCTACCAATGCTTATATGAGCAACAGACATCTATGGAAGCTTCTAGAGTTGTTTCCACCATGAGAATGGCAAGTTATCATGATTTTGCAATTTTCAATACGGTTTAATAGTTGGAGCTTGTGAGATGGGTCATAGCATTTTTTTCAGGTAGACGTAAATTTTGGATTTTTCATGTATGAGCATTTCAAGGGTGTTTCATTATTACAAGAATCCCAGAAAAAATTTCGAACTTATGAAAGCAAAGTGGTCGCAAAAAGATTTGGAATTCAATGCTGGGGCTTCAACAGAGTCAAACATCAGCGTGAAGCCTGTGCAACGCTCCCTCCAAGATCCTATAGGGAACCTACCGAATATTAACTGGTATAGTATCAATGTGTAATTTTAAGTTGCAACATTATGGGGAAATTAAGTTATAACTGGGTGTGTTTCAATGTAGATGTAATTTCTTTGTGCTTATGAATTCCTTTTCTCTTGCAACTATTTTTATACTAAAGGAGGTAGTTTGCAATTATAATAGTATTTATAGGGTCAGATTAATATTCTTTAACATCACAGATTTGACATCTAGTAATTGTGGCATCTGCCTGGTGATGTTTCTGCAAGGAAATGTTCACTTTTGGAAGGAGTCTCTAGTGTCAGCACTTCGTATCAGTCTATCAGGGCTAAAGCTGCAACTTCCAACTTTTCCAACATGACAAAGTCTTCATGTGAATATCTTACAGAGTGAGGAAGAAAAAAAGAGAATTTGGAAAGGGAGCTGTTATAACATAAGTGATAACATAACAGGTACTGATTTGTTTCATGTTCCAAAACATTAAACAGGGCTATAAATGGATAAAATGATGTTGATGATGATGTTATTCTTTGATAAATAAAAATTGTTAGCATTGGAAAATCCCTGTGGTATAAGAGGAATAATCCACACTTGGATATGCTGGTATGAGAAAATAATCAACTTCATAGTAATAACACACCACACCACACTATTATTTATTATTTTTGTAGATTAGCACACCAGACATTTTACATTTTTGACTTTTAAGTACCATATTTTTTTTTTCTTAAATTAATTTTTGTTAATAAAACTTCACACTTCACATAATGACGTGCAAGATATCGTAGTAGGTGCTAAACCTACTTTTGTTCCACAAAATAGTTTAGAATATGACTTACCTAATACACATTTATGATATCGATAATATGTAAACATAGGACAAAAAGTAAGGAAATTTGTGTTTGGTAGATTATTTCTTTGTTGTAGCAATGCTTCTTGGCAATAAATATTATACCATTGGAAAGCCTGTTAATTTCCCAAATCTTCTCTGCCATTGCCAAACAGCTTATTCTGCCATTGACTCATTTGGTGTTTGGTGGACTGGATGATTGAAATTTGAAGAAACAAGACATATTGGCAATTTAACAATTTATTCATTTAACAAACAGAAGCCTCAGTAGCATGTGGAAGAACCATACACATCCACAACAGCCTGGCACCTCCTCCTCATGCTGGTCACCAGCCTGGTCACACACTGCTGTGGGACGGCATCCCATTTTTCAACCAGCATTTGTCACAAGTCAATGTGTTCAATGGGGTTGAGGTCAGAACTGCTGACAGAACATTCCATCCTCTACTTTCCCAAATTTTGGAGGTAGTCTATGATAAACCCCACTCTGTGGGGAGAGTGTTGTCATCTTGGAGGATAGAGTTTGGTCCCTGACTGTGGAGATATGGGATTGCCACTGGTTGCAGGATTTCATCTTGATATCTCTCTGTATTGAGATTGCCTCCACTGATGACAAGCCTCGTTTTTCCAGTGAGGGAGATGCCACCCCACACCATCACACTGCCACCAAAAGATGTTACTCTATCAGTGCAGCAATCAGCATAGCGTTCTCCGCGTCTTCTCAACACTTTGACCTTACGATCCAACTGCCATAGGCAGAATCTGGACTCAGCACTGAACATAACAAATGTGTTCCTCCACATTTTCAGGTTCCAGTGTACGTGTTGCAGACACCAGCGCTAACAGGCCTGACAGTGAAGGACAGTCATGGCAGGCCTCCTGGCAGCCTGATGAGACCAGAGATCGGCAATCAGGCACCTGATTGCCTGCACCTAGGGGTACCTGAAGCTCAAAACAATAGCAACAGCAAAATAAGCTGTTTGGCAATGGCAGAGAAGATTTAGCACATTTTTCATGGGCACAACCCACATTCTCAGCTCTGCTGCTCATCCCACAAATGCAAGTTCCTTACAAGTGGCACCATTATAAAGGGAAATTAACAGGCTTTCCAACGGTATAAGATTTATTGCCAAGAAGCATTGCTACAACAAGGAATAATCTACCAAACACAAATTTCCTTACTTTTTGTGTGATGTTTTCACAACTGCTCTGCAATTGTTAGCTGATCCAGTGTTGCCATTATTAGACAATGAATAATTCAATGCTTAGTTTAGAATGACATAATTTACCCCTGCTCTGCTATTCTGCATTTTTGCTATTGTGTACCTGAATTTGATTGATGCAGCAACTTTACAAAGTGGCTTGTAAGCTACAATTTAGTGACATCTGTGTCCTGCATTTATCAGTAATTCTCAGAACAAGTGCATTGTCCTGATATAGTTGCTCTTCAGTGGTCGGTGTGGGATGGGTAAAGAGCAATGGGAAACAATTTAATTGCTTATCAAAGTTACTCTATAATGCAAGAGTGGAGAGCTAATCATTTCCCTTGAGGGAAATGTGTCCTTGGTGATTAGAGAAAATAGTGCACATGGTCGACATTATGAACGCTCATCTTTTTTTTGTGTGTGTGCAAATGTCAGCCTGCTTTTAATAGCAAAATCTAAACCTGAAATTCTCTCTCTCTCTCTCTCTCTCTCTCTCTCATCAACTGGCTTGTACCTGTTTTCATGCTATGTGAACTATAAGCGCTACAGAACAAGAAACAATTTTACTATATTCGCGCAGACCAAAAAGTCCACACATAATATACTACTTGTATTTTATTTTTTTAATTTTATTATTATTATTATTATTATTATTATTATTATTATAATTATTATTATTATTATTATATGCTATCTTATTCCAGATTGGATTCCATCTGGGGTTCTGGCAAATGTCTCTCTCTCTCTCTCTCTCTCTCTCTCTCAGTATCTGTCCCTTTTTTTCCTGAAGATATATACTTTTACACTGATTCTACATCTTCATTTTGGATATGGTATTCCAAGAGCATAGAACAAATGATCAGAGGTTTATCTGCCATAAGGTGACTTTCAGAGGCGATCCAATAGTTGCCAGCGTGCCGGTGGCTTAAAGCTATTTGAATGTTCCATCGCTGACATGCCAGTACATTATTTATGAGGTCCATGTATAAGCTTTCATCGTCAGATGGTGTGCATGTAATATGCAGAGCCCAGATCTGCTGAATCTTTGCACATGCACTCATAATAAGCAAGTGCTGATAAGGAGACTGATTAATGAAGCCTATAATGTAATGGCTCAGATAATGGAAGAGGCTGCTTAGCCATGACCGCTTAGCCACACTGTGCAACCTTGAAAATGTTAATGTGTGCACTCAAATGAATCCACTTTTAAGATAACTGTAGCTTTGTGCATAAATAAGATACACATTCGTTTAATATCAGCCCAAATCCCATGACTAAACTTGGGACTCAAGATACCCAGTCAAATAATCACTTGTGTTTAATGTAAATTATGCTTCACAATTCAAGTCAGCTTGAAATAAATGTGCACCAGTAAATACAAGTGAAGTAAATCTAGTAACAGATTGAATTAATGATCTGGTGTTTACTCCGAGCCTTTAGAAAGCTTCCTCTCGAGCAGGTAGGCAACGCAGTAGAAATTAAGAGAGCTCAGGAATTAATAACTTGGTTGGACGTCAGAATGACGGAATATGTCTGGAAGCAGGCTGTCCACTATCCAACTGCTTAAAAAGTGCAACAAAACACATGTCCTGAAATCATATTCATAATTCATATTGATTCAATCCTGTATCCTCTGTGTTACACAACACAAATGTGGCGGAACAGGGCCAGGGGTTTTGTACACCGGGCAAAGCTGTTCATTGTTATAAATGATCAGATACATTGGGGAATTAGCAGAGCAGTTACTGCGGACTGAGAGTAATGGGCTCAAGCCTCAAAGCTTTGCTGATGGTTGGGGTAGCGCTATTTATGCATGCTGTGTGTAGCCGTGCAGGAAGCAGGAAGAATCTCACTCTCGTTTTTTCTGGCACTCAAGGCAATGCTGCAACCTACTGCTGCCAAATCTCTGCCAAACTGAATAGTTCAATCATTCCTCTCCCACTGTACTGCACCTTTGTCTGCACAACAATCAGCAAATGCCTCTCACAACTTGGGTGAACTGGTGCATACTGGTTAACTAATGCGGCTACATAAAAATTCATTTACAACACAATGTGAGAACTATTTTAAGCTGCATTGATTTCCATACAATTGCTGTGTGATAGGTTATACAAATATACAAACGGCACCCGTGGATATAATAAATCAACAATTCTTCATAAATATGGATATTTCTTACAGTCACTTGATATATACTCTGTACAGTTGTGCTATCACAAAACACTGACTGTAAATATAGGGTGAAAAAAAAGAAACATTCCACAGCCAAAAACTCATTTTGCACTACATTTACCTCAGGGTTGGCATTAAAGAGCACAAAATCCTTGCTTTAGCTGTTGGCGAACTCCAGAGATTACAGACTGCTTTTGAACATGATTGTCACTCATGTAGATTAAGGATCAAGAGGTTGCAGATGTATTCTATTCTATAAAAGATAGACCTCTTTAGGATGACAAACTCTTAAATGAAACTGGGAAAGAGTGTTATTTGTGCAGAAGCCATTGAAAAAAATACATTCCACTCAAACAAGGGATCAAAATGCAATTCAGAGAGCTTGTTTTGCTTTTTTTTTTTTTTTACCTCTGTCAGACTAGTTCTCCTGTATAGTTCCCAACTGGAGTGCCAGATTTTTGTCATAGATCATACAGCATTAATCAAATGCTGTGGGATGTTGATTTTGCTCTTTTTTCTGAGATAATATCATATATCTCTAATATCTTATACTTTCTTTAACAGACATTAAAAAACAAAACATCCATCATGGAATGGAGTGTACTGAGACTGAGCGTCTCACTCATTGAATATTTGAGACCCTACCTTGATTTTACATTACATCACATGACATCATTTCTTACTTTATAACAATATAACAAAGTGCTTTTTAGCAGCAGCTACTTCTGAGCTTCAGTTTAGACTGCCCTTGATTTGTGCTGCAGTAACGCTGTGATAGTTTAACTGAGTTCCATATAGCAGGTGTGTTTTTGTCACCAGTAAGCAGGGTTGCCACTGGTTTCAGCAAAATATCAAGCACAGAACAACACAAAAGACCTGAAATTAGAAAAAAAATGGGCATTGGAAAAGGGAGACAGATATTTTTTTTTTTTCTCAGCCTTTGCGTGGGAAACAAGGTCACCGGTGAGCACACATTTCTGATAAACAGACAATATGCACTCCATAATTCCCCTTTCTATCTTCCAATCTTTGCAATATATCATACAATAAAACCATTTTGTACATCATATATGTACACACTGTAAGACACACTGTATGCACTTACACTGTGCCTATATTTAATTTATATATGAAGCAAATTATGCTATAAATCAGGTCAAGTTTTGGTAGATTTTTACTAATGTCTATCTATCTATCTATCTATCTATCTATCTATCTATCTATCTATCTATCATATAACCCCAATTCCAATGAAGTTGGGACATTGTGTAAAACATAAATAGAAACAGAATATGTGCAAATCCATTTCAACCCATATTCAATTGAATATACTACAAAGACAAGTTATTGAATGTTCAAATGGATAAACTGGTGTTTCTGTTGTCGTATTTTGTGCTTCATAATGCGCCACACATTTTCAATGGGAGACAGGTCTGGACTGCATGCAGGCCAGTCTAGTACCCACACTCTTTTGCTATAAAGCCACGCTGTTATAACACATGCAGAATGTGGCTTGGCATTGTCCCTGAAAAAGACGTTGCTTGAATGGCAGCACATGTTGTTCCAAAGCCTGTATGTACCTTTAAACATTAATGGTTCCTTGCAGAGATTTCTCCAGATTCTCTGAAACTTTTGATGATATTATGAACTGTAGATAATGAAATCCCTACATTCCTTGTAATTGCATGTTGGGAAATGTTGTTCTTAACCTGTTGGACTATTTGCTCATGCAGTTGTTCCCAAAGTGGTGAACCTCACCCCATCCTTGCTTGTGAGTGACTGAGCCTTTCGGGGATGCTCCCTTTATACCCAATCATGACACTCACCTTTTCACCCAGTTTCCAATTTACCTGTTCACCTGTGGAATGTTCAAAACAGGTGTTTTTTGAGCATTCTTCAAGTTTCACAGTCTTTTGTTGCCCCTGTCCGAACTGTTTTGGAACGTGTTGCAGGCATCAAAAAAACAATAACGTTTCTCAAGTTTGAACATTAGATATATTGTCTTTGTAGTGTATTCAATTGAATATGGGTTGAAAAGGATTTGTAAATCATCATATTCTGTTTTTATTTATGTTTTACACAATGTCCCAACTTGGATTGGATCCCAACCCCATTGGAATCGGGGTTGTACAATGACTGTGCTTTTTAGATGCTGGGTATAAGGGTAACACTCCTGATAAGTAAATCAATCAGTGAATAAATCAATCAGCCTTAAACTAATAGCTGAAAACTTTTTTTTCTGCAATATATCTACCCATCCACCATCAATCAATCAATCTATCTATCTCTCTATCTCTCTATCTATCTATCTATCTATCTACAGAAGAGGTAATTATCGTTTTAACAGAATTTAATATGTATAGAGTTATGCACGAGGACTTTATTAAGCTTGACATTTCTTGACTGGGTGATATGCCTGGTTGAAATGCTCCTATGGATGACCTGCCACCGTTTGTAGTTCTAATCAAGTCATTCATGTCACAATCACTTGCTTATATGCTATAATGCAAACAGATCAAATATACAAAAAATATATTTAGCTGCTTTAATTTTCTAAATTCAAGTGTTCTTTGTCAGCTCTCTGCCAAGGTGCCACGGTGTCTCTGTGCTTTTCCGGGAAGTGATAGCCAACTGGGTGTTTGAAAGCATTCACACAAAAGCTTGGGCAAATGTGTGAGCATGGGCTTGGATAAAGGCAGGTTATGCAGATGAAAGCCATGTCTTTGGCCACGGTAATCTGGATAATCCAATACATTGCTCTTAACTTGCATTTACTCAAGAAATTGGGTGACAGTAAGAGGGCCGGTCCATCATAGAATAGTTGGTAATCTGGTTTGGATACAAGACTCGTGAGGGTTTATTCAGCCTCGACATTTGCCGAAGCAGATGGTAGCAAGGTGTGTCAGAGCTACAGAATTTCCTGGCCATTACTGGCCATTGGGGGGAGGAAACTAAGGGACAGTGAATGATAATCAGAGCTGTTTATTTTACCGTTTGACTCCTTAAGTACTTACAGCCAGATTATAGGCTTTCCCGGGGATAATCGGAGGCACCGGACAATTACCTTTTACGCTTCCTGAACACATCAACCCTGCAAATGTGTCAGGGTGTTCACAGACTCTTAACTCCTGATTAGTCCTGATCCTGTCCCTGCTAAAATTAACTGGTAAGGTGCTAATCACCACACCTCAGATGTAGTCTGCCTGACTCTGTTGGCTTCTGGATGCCTAATTACAAGGAGGTTTTGAACTTTGACCAGAATAAAGTTTGACTGCACTAAGGGTAAGCGATTTGCTGGCCTCACAGTAGAGATGTACAGTACATAACTCTGCTTATGGTCCGAGCCATGTTTGAGCTGAACATTTTATTCATTCTTCTTCAGTAACCGCTTTATCCTTTATCCTGGTCAGGGCTGTGGTGAATCCCTAGCCTATCCTGTAAATAACAGAAGTGAAACAGAAACACACCCTTGGTTGGATACCAGTCCATTCCTGGGCACTGCACACACATTCATATACTCCATATCATGGAGTATTTAGGGGAAATACTATAGCATAGCCAACACACCTACTGCCTTGTTTATGAGAGGTGGGAGGAATCCAGAGAACCCAGAAAATAAACCCACACATGCAGTAACCTGATCTAAAGAATAAATCAAGACCCTGGCACAGTGAGGTAGCAACACTACCCACTGCACCACGTGCTGGCACTGAACATTGTACCATTAATATACATAAAACACTAATTGAAAAGAAACTTGGAGTTTTCTGAAAGCCTTTCTTCTGTCCTTTGTTCTCTTTTTCTTTGTGTGTCTCACTGAAAGACTCATGTTGCAATTAATATGCACAGAATAAAAAAAAGGGTACCTCTAGCCTGCGAAAGCATTCTTCAGTTTGTGCCTGTTTGGGAAACCTACAACAGAGGGTTTCACCTTCATAAACAGTTCCCATTAGAGAGCCTTTAAAATTCTGGAGCCATTAACCATCCAAAGGATCCCCAAGGAACCCTTTTAGTGTGTAAGGAACCCAACAACCTTTTCGAGGTTTACCTTTTTGAATACAATGGTAGACACTTTTAAACCCCCAGATCCCTGTTTTAAACTCCTGTATTGTAACCTCTATCCTTCAGCGGTCTCGTCTCTCAGGAAGTAGACATCTGCAACAAAGGCATTTTTGCCTAATTATCCCAATGCTTTGACTAATTGGTGCTTTAAGCAGCAAAAATTGGGTCTGTGTTAAGGATGTTTGCTCGTCATGTAGCCAGAAGGCCATAATGATACACATCTAGAAAGGTGAATCTCGCTATAATAAAGCTACATTGTGTGTAAAATCTAATTTAATTCAATTAGCTCGTTCTTTAATAGTGGAATAATGTGTGATTAGGAAGAGAATGACCAGACTGAATGTCTCAGTCAGGTAAAAGAGTATATCTGAGATGCCGGGGAAAGTTTTGGACTAATGCCTTGAAATTCCTTATGTATCTTACCATGGAGTAGATTATGCCTTTCCTTTTACCTCAGGGTTCATCTTAAAGAATGCAACATAAAAACATGCATTAGTGATGAAATCTCAAGGCTAGAGATTGTCTTTGAACCAGATGTGATGAGCAGGATGATGTAGAAATATATATTAGCTCTATGTGATTTAACTGCTTCTCCAACAGATATCCATAAGCATTTCTCAATACAAAGTACACCAAGTTTGGAGTTGAGTTCTTGGTAGTACAGACTTGGTAAGTTCAATTCAGGAACTTCGACAGACACCTGAGGATGGAAGTACGCTGTACGACCTTTCTGCAATTGGAACAGCAGCGTACTTGACGTACTTGACGTCACCTGCTAGAGTGACCACACATTTCTAAAAACATCGCAGCAAATTTTTCTCCTCTTTCTTGATAAATTAACCACTTACCTGAAGTCTAAATAACAAGGTTTTTCACGTAAGATATTGTATAACTTCATTCAATAACACAACAACAGTAGTATTTCAAAACTTACAGCTGTAAGTTGTAGCTTGAAAACTTGCTTCCAAACACTGCTTCCAAACACTGAGCTTGCACACCTCATGAATAACATGCAAACTCTTAAAATATTAAAATTACTCACACAGTTATAGAGTTACTGTATATCCTATGTTACTGTATGGGCATCATCGTGATCCAATATAACAACAGGTACAGATGTAATGTAAACAAAAAAAAAGAATAAAAAAGCATTAGAGTGGGTCTTAAGTATTATATTGCAAAACCAAGTAAAGAAGAATTTATTGCAGGACAGTGTTAGTAGCATTCTGTGTTCATAATATTAGATTTAGCTGTAGGCATGCATTTGTTGAAGAAGCAAGCTTGATGTTTGGGTAAGAATGAAGAACAGCAGGAGTGGGCATACTGTTCTCCAGATTGCCAGCCCCAGAGATCCGCCCTGCAAGAACCCGAATGCCTTTGCATGCCTTCGTCTTGCCTAGTAATCACTTTCTAAAGCTAATGCTTAAGTGCCCTGCCGTCTCTCTCCTTTATTCTACAGTAGTGTCTCTTGTCACACTTGATGGGTGTGAAAAATCTGATCTATTTCCAAAATCAATAACACAAAAAGCTGCTATAAACTCAATGCACAACCTGGTGTGGCTCTGACTCTAAAATAATGAATGTTTAGTTCCAGTGCTATGGCAGAATGCCAGCCAAGAGCAATGTATTAAAAATGTTACTTGCCAACGTATAGGTACTGTATACACCGTGGGCAAATGGTGCAAAATGATGGAGGGAGTGCGATATTTGAAGGTGACAGCTTGGATCACATTTCAGTTACAGACAAACAGAAGTGTGTGTGAGTATAAGGCATGTGATTTCATGATCGAGTGGGAGGAGATTTCATGATTGTATGTGGTATCAGTGGTGTGGGACACATGACTCAGAACATTCAACAACTTTATTGAAATGAGAACCAGGATAAAATACATACACGCGTCAATATGGAAATACAACACACACACACACACACACACACATATATATATATATATATATATATATACATACATGCTAAACCTGTTGAGGGTAGGTGGCTAAGTGTCCAGCTCGCACTGCATGCTGGGAGGTCCCATGACAACGCCCTTCAAACTCAAAAGTCACCACCCACTCCTTAAATTAAAAAAAAAACTGAATCTAAAAAGGTGGCTCGGTGGGTAGCACCGTCGCCTCACAGCAAGAAGGTTTCGGGTTCGATCCCCAGGTGGGACGGTCTGGGTCCTTTCTGTGTGGAGTCTGCATGTCCTCCCCATGTCCACGTGGGTTTACTCCGGGTACTCTGAATCCTGCCCACAGTCCAAAAACATGCACGTTAGGTTGATTGGTGTCTCTAAAGTGGCCCTAGTGTGTGTGTGTGTCTGTGTGTGCCCTACGATGGATTGGTGCCCTGGTTGGATTTTGTTCTTAAGGATTGAAAATGATATGGTTGAGAGGTTTTTTTTTCTTTAGCAAATATGGATCATTTAGTTAACTGGCCTGAGGACATTCATGACTTTGTAACAATTTACTTAAAATATTTTTTTTTAAAACTCAATTACGTTATGTCTATGATTTTCATAAAACAATTTGCACTTCCAAAAAAAAGTGTACTTTTAAAATAGTGACCTTGTCCATTAACATTGCAATATAAATCATAATAATGCTCAAACATAAATAAGTGAAGTTGCTGTCTATTTTGATTAGGCTCCTGTACCAGGTTTTCTGGTACTTCAGTGTATATTCAGGTAACAGGTTTAAGTAGGTAGGTATTTAGGACAGGATCCGGTAACGTGGTTTCATCTCTGTATGAAGTATGACTTGATGTTTTTAAAATCACAAAAAGCATACAAATCATCATTATATGTGTTTGTGTTGCAAGAAATACAATTTTGTGCTTTTAAGAATACTATATATTGCTCAGTCTGCCTCTCTTTCTCTCTCTCCATCTGTGTCTTTTTCGCTTTTAATCCCGCCATGTTTTTAAGAGGCTTAGACGCAAATGGGCTTTGGCTGTTCAGCAATCTGTCTGCATGGGCTCGAGCGTTTGGAGTGCCATAGGTGGTGGCTATGGTGTATCTCAGTGAGCAGATGCCAAGCACATTCACAGCTAATTTCATTTCTCCCTCCGAACAATTACTAACTGTCTTAAGACGACGTGAGCTGAACAAGTCGGGCAATTAAATTGTTTGAGACTGTTTTGAGTGCTGTCAAACAATTGTTAGGGACGAGTCACTCACGATCATGAATGATTAATGCACAAAGGAGATGAAATCTGTCTCGGGAGGCGCACACATTCTTCAGATCAGTCTCATGGATTTTGACGTGCCACTTTTGAGGCTGTTGAAGACAGTGCTACTGCTTGGCTGCTTAGATGTTCATTATAAGGTGATATGCATTCATCTCAGGTTTCATTGGCCTGTTTGTCACTTTGTTAATGTGGCAATTCAGTGAGGCTGTACAATGAAAAGGCGTGTATGTAAGAGTGGGTGACAAAAATTAGCATGCAAAAATAAGTGCATGCAAAAAAAAAACAAAAAAAAAAAAACATCCAGCTCATTGGGATGCATGTTCATTCAATGGAAGACATGGGGCTACATATATGGTCCTCTAGTAACGAAGCATGCTGTGCTGATGAGTGAGTTTAGAGCCAATCTGTGCTAATTAAAAAGGATGGGCCACAGAGCTGGCGGACTGTCAGCTTTGTCTAACTTGATTTAGAGCCTGCTAATTCTAAATCAACACTCTGAGGGCCAATCAGATGTACAATGTAAGTGGTCACAAATGGGAAGCTCTGCTCAAATTTAATTGTTTTGCAAGCAAGCACCTGGACAGAATGAAAAGAAATCCTAAGATCTTGTATGGATAATCCTGGAGGATTTATCTTGTTATATTAATGTTATTTGTGTGTATAAGACAGACCTGAAGGCATAATGATTAACGACAATCATTTCATAGATCTTTTGTTTTTCAAGGCCATTGCTAATCATCCACTTTAAAACAGGATGATCCCAGGTATAATTAAAGTTTATTTTAGGAGCATTTTTATTTTTATAAATCTGTGCCATGAGGGTCCCTGACTGATCTCGATTTCAATAGGGGTTTGATTCTATACTGTGCCAAAATGGTCTCCAGCAGCAACAGACACATTTCTCTTTGTTTATTCATGCCACAGATTAGAGCATTACAGGACAGAGAGAGAGAGAGAGAGAGAGGAAGAGAGAGATAGTCAGTGAGTGCATGCATTCAATGTGTGCAGTCCAAGGAGATGGGCAACAGTGGAGTGTTTTGTGAGAACAAAGCTCATTTTATTGTGTGGATGATTGGGTTCTCCTGCCAGAGATAATGGCTGTGCCCTCCTTTGACTTTGAGCCGGTGACCTGGAATAATGCCCTACAAGTGAAACTGGAGCCAACCTGCACCCAAAAGTGATTAAGGTCACACCAACACTGTGCATTTGCTTGACCTTATGCTCACATCGGCCACAGACTCAATTTATTGAGGAGTCTTTTGTGGTCTTTGTCACAATGCAAACACCAAACACCACCAGTACACCATGCACATCTGGAGCATAGGCTTACTTGTGCGATGGTCATGGGTGTTTTAAACATATAAGTAATGTTACTATAAGGGCTACAAATGAATACTAAATTAATACTTAAGTGATACTTTTATCATAACTATTTATTAATACATTGCCATAATCCTTAGCACATCAGGGAATAATGACGTGTATGCAGTCTGAGACATTTAAAATACTATTAACAAGCATTAAGTATCACAGTCTTGTTAACTTATTCTGTTAATTCATATCTTGACTTATAATAGACAACCAGTACATGCTGGCCTTTACTTTGATTTTGATACGTTAAAAAATCAGGGTTGTCAAGACAACCAAGTATCAAGATCACAAGATCAAGACCACTGGTCCAGTGGTTACTCACATTTAGCTGCTCATCAGAAAAAAAAACATCAGAACCAGTAATTATCATGCACTTACCTAATGCTGGTGTTGATTCAGAAAAAAAAGGGACTATTCTCATAAATGTCATTAATATTGCATTGTAGTTATTTCATTTATTATTTAATTGAGCCTAGTTCCGAGTTCTATAGTAGCACGTATTAAATTAAATGATGGGAATAAATACCTTCAAATGAATAGTTTTTTTTTGTATTTAGGATCAAAATGAATAATATCATACAATATATTATTAGTACCAGATGAGCTAGTTTGCGTATTTGAGAAAATGCTGATTTGATTTTTCAACAGACATCGCATGAGCAGCAGTTCTGCAGGTGGAAAGACCTCGCTGATGAGAGAGGTCAGAGGTGGCTCAATGGTTAAGGTGTTACAGTGAATAGAAGGTTGGGGCTTCAAGCCCCAGCACCACCAAGCTGCCACTGTTGGGCCCTTGAGCATGGCCCTTAACCCTCAACTGCTCAGTTGTACAAATGAGATTAATGTAAGTCACTCTGGATAAGGGTGTCTGCCAACTGCCTTAAATGTAAATGTAAATGCAAAATGGCCAGACTGGTTTAAGCTAGTCTGCAGCAACTCATATATCCACAAGCAGAACACTTGGTATCTCAGATTATTAGAATATTTCTTTTGTGAACAACCAGCCTTCCCCATGTCAGCAGTCAGCAGTCTTTTCCATTATTTATGTTGCCTGTGTTGAACTAGACCAAGACATACATGGCATATTTCATTAATTGCACATTGCACCAGTAAGAGCAGAGTGTGAAGGTTCAATTAGCAGGGTAAGAGCACAGTTTTGCTC